>RJWT010000745.1:0-58640 GCA_004365215.1 Cuniculus paca | reverse complement strand
TGCCTTGGAACCAGCTGAATATGGACTGAAATCCCCAAAACTGTAAGAAATAAACCTCTCCTTCCTTCACTTTGGGTGTCAGGTATTTTGTCCCAACAAGGAGAAAAAAGTAACCAAGACAGCTGGAGTGGAGACACCTTCTAGAACTCTCAGAATTCAGATGAGGGAGCTGGAAATGTTGCATTTTGGTAAAAGAAAAAGGCACTATGGCATAGAGCACATCAGAAAACCCAAAATAGTTTCATAGACTAAGACCAAACCTAACATGATCAAAAAGAGCCACTAGTAATTTAATAGCCACCAAGAACAATCTCAACAGCCTTTAAAAGAGTAAACATAATATATAGTCCCTATAATGTGCCACATATAATTAAAAATGCTTCGATCTACCTAGAAAACTCAACTAAAAGGAAAACTCAATTAAAAAGACTTGAACACTTTACAAAATAATTTGGTTTAATAGCCAATCAAAATTAAAATATAATTAACATTATTGGTCACCAGAAAAACGCAAAATAAAATCACAATGAGATGCCATTTTAAACCAGTTAGAATTGCTAAAATTAAAGGAGACTGAAAATATCAAATGTTAATGAGTATTTTAAGGAAATTGAATTGCTTAGGTATTGCTCGTGGGTGTGTAAAATGGTATAATTACACTAGAGAATTGCTGGGTAGTTTTTATGGGGTTATTCACATACATCTATCCTATAATACAGGAATTCTACTTATAGGTAAATGCCCAAGAGACATAAAAACAAATTCCTTATGCAAAAATTTCTATGCAAATGTTTATAATAACTTTAGTCCAGCAGCTAAAATCTGTGAATAACTAAAACATTTATCATCTGGAGAACAGATACACAAATTAGGTACAATGTATTGAAATACTGGAATACTATTCAGCAATTAAGAAGAGCATACACAGAACTTGGGTGAATCTCAAAAACAATATGAGGAGTATCTGCTTCCATCCAGTGAGAGTGTACAAGGTTCCACAGTTACCTTCTCATTGCAGACAATCAGAAGCAACTGCTTGCTGATATTGCAGCAGGGGTCTGAGAGAAAGGCTATGAAATGGGTAATCTCTCCAAACTGACTTAGCTTTCTGCCTGGGAGCAATTTCCATTCTGTGGTGAAGGAAATGAAAAATAAACCGAACTTGACAGTTCTGCGGCACTGTATAGATGAAGGTCAAAACTTGTAGAGGACAGGATTGCTAACATCCATGAATGAAATACTGGTCAGCCCAGAGAGTGTTTAGAAACATTTAGAGGTGTTCCCTTAAATGTTTGACTAGATGAATACACACCAGTGACCCAATAGGACAGGGAAAGAACAACTTCCGGGGGAAAAGTTGTCTCTGAAGATAGTAGGAGCATAAACTGAACAATGTTACCCAATGGGATTAAAAGTAGGTTAGATTCTGCAGATAGAAAGATCACTGATGAAAGCTGTCAACCCAGTGTTCTAAACACAGATGAATATTTTTCAAAACTTTTGGTGAACATTTTTTCAGACCAAAAATTTCCACAAAAACACAAAACCAAAGAATCACTGGCAGCAGACGAATGCTACAAGAAATGTTAAAAAAGAAAGAAAGTTGTATGACCAGAGGCAAATAATACCGGATATAAAATCAAATCTATTGAAAGTCATAAAAAGAGTAGAAATGGGGGATATGTAGATAAACAAAAGATTTTTCCATTGTTGCAAAATAGCTTTAAAGATAATTAACAGTTAACAGAATAAGTATAATGAATTGCAAAGCATATATACATAATGTTAAAAATATATATGGGTTTTTAATATTCATCTTTATTAATTCTCCCTGGAACATGCACACAGGCATTCTGTATACTAGATGTAATTGTTATTATTTACTCCACATTAGATAAGCAGGGGACCTCTTCACCCAACACACACTGCTTGCACCAGGCCTTTCTCTTGCAATGACAAAGTGAAGGTCAGGACCAATGCTCTACAAGAGTAGCTCTATAGGTGAGAGGAGAAAAATGATTTTCTCTGCTTATAAGAGAGGAGAAAAGCTATCACTTCAACTAATGCCCTTCTAAAAATGGAATGCTAGCTGAAGCAAATCCTCTATACAGTACCCGTATATGGAAGTGTACAGTTAAGATCTATACATTTTACCACATGTTAAGTTTTATTTCAATAAACAGTAGCTTAAAGCATGGAAAGATTCATTCCACAGTAAATAATAGAGGTTTTCCTTCTAATGGCTCATATGAAGAATTTGTTGAATTACATAAAAAATTAATTTTACTTGGAAATAAAAGACAGTATTATATATTCCAATTTTTAATTCTAAGTCCTTAATGGACATTTTAGATATAGGTAAGAATTGTAGTATGCTTATCAATATGGAAAGTAATAGGTTTGAAATATAAATAAAATGATCATTAAAATATCAAGTACCATCACAATAAAAGTTACCTTTTTTGTCCCTTTGATGAATAGATTTTCGTGAGTCAGTGAGAAGAATGGGTTTGAAGGTGGTGTCTTAAGTTTGACCTTTGACTTCATTAATCATTAGCAGTATGTCACCAAATGAGCCATTTCTCCAGAACTCATTTTTCTTATCAATAAAATTGGGGTAATAATATTAATGTCATAAAACTCTTATGTAGATTATGTGAAAGCACAAATGTATTTGCATAAAAGAGCATCAAAATATGACTAGTGCACAGTATAAATAATGCATTGGAATTCATTGATTTACATTACTGGAGGTGTATTAACCAGATATTTGCTGAATACATTTTATTTTTCTGTTGAAATTTAGGGTGTCATCACAACTTTATTAATGTTTAAATAATTAGCTTATTTCTTTTTCACTGATCTTGTACTCCCAAGTTCTACCCCCTCCATACACAGTTGCATCATATCAATGTCATATCAATAGTACAATAGGCTTTTCAACAGTCTTTTCACTATCCTCTGAATAAAATCCAAATTTTTTGGCTCATAGTGTATTTATGGAGTTGCTTCTTCATGTCTGCCTCTTATTTTTTTTTAATGAGCAAGATATATTTATTGAGAGAAAGAAAGCTTTTGTCCAAGAGAGACAGAAGGGGTCCTGAGTAGGTTGCCCTGTGTCTGCCTCTTTAGTCTCTTCTTTCACCATTCCTCATCCTCTGTTGAACTTCTTTATGTCATGCTAATATTTCTTTATATATTTTAACATGTTGCTTTTAATAAAGATTTAACTCTCTTTTATTTCCTACTTAATGAATTCTAAATATTTTTAAATATTTAGTTCAAAGGTAATTATTCTTTTGAAGACTTTGTAACCGTCTTAACATATAACTGACTTGATGTAGGTAAAAATTTAAATATGCTTCCATCTGGATTTATCATAATGCCCTACAGTTACCTTTACTAATAACCTATTATTTTGTATTAAAACTTTACTAATTTGGTGAACCCTGGATACTTGTGAGTCATATTCTTTGTTTCAGCAGCACCTAAAATATTATAACACATAAGTTTTCAGTAAGCATTTGATGAAAGAGTCAATGCATGAATGAATGACTAGAAAATGTGAATATAGGATCTTCATTTTTTCGCTTTTGATTTGGTAAGTACTTGTCTTGATAACACATTGTTTTCATTTTAATGCTACAAG
Source organism: Cuniculus paca (assembly GCA_004365215.1). Taxonomy (NCBI): domain Eukaryota; kingdom Metazoa; phylum Chordata; class Mammalia; order Rodentia; family Cuniculidae; genus Cuniculus; species Cuniculus paca. The sequence goes on along the minus strand of RJWT010000745.1, from coordinate 54,991 downwards.
TAATGAGTAATTTATTTTATGAGATCCTTAACAATAGAAAATCTTTTGACAGTGCTTTTTTCAAGAGAAAATATGTTTGCTGAGAATTCTGAGAACAGGTGAAGATTATTGTTTTTAATTGTTGTATCTTTTCCTTTTCTCAAGATGTTTGAAATCAAAATTATTCAGCTGACTTGTATCTACATACAAGTTCTGTGGATACCAATTCACCCTGTTCACGTCAGCCAGGACAGCTGTTATTTCAGAAGGTACAGTGGAATCCAAGTTACCTAGAAGGACAGTCCTTGTTGCTTAACAATACCAAAATAAGTGTGCAAAATTACTAATTGTTTTGAATAACTGTCTTAAAGGATCTTTGTTTCCTCACAAGCTCATTAGGCTTGTGAATGAAGTGTGAGATTCAATAAAAACGAGGATAAGTGGCTCAAAACTCAACCCTGCATTTAAGAAAGTAGTAACTCAGAGATTTTGGAAGATGATGGGTCATTCCAGAACTTTCTTTAAAGTGATTCTTCTGTCCTTTGGTCTTACATTAAATACCTTCAATTTATTAAAGTACAAGAGGGACACATAGAGCAGACTTACCGTGTATATGGAAAGCATAGCTCACCTCACCTGTTTCCTTGTCATGTGTCCCTGTACAAACTCTGTACACTCTTTTGTTGGATGCAGACTAATATCCAGAAATCTTAACAGACCCCCAAGTAGTTATCATCCATTAATGGTTAATCAGTGAAACATGGGGGAGGGGTTTGGTCCATCCAAGGAGAGATTAACTGTATTTTTCCTATAGCACTGAACTATGTAACTCATAACCATCTTTTGGGCACCATGAACTCTAGATCTATTCTACATGGATTCAAATCTAGCCTTGTGACTTAGAGGTTGTGTGATTGCTTAACTTCTGCTACACTGAGAATAAAATGAGACCTACTTCATAGGATTACTGAGGGAATTTAATCAGTTAATATTTATAAATATAACAATTCATATAGTAAGTTGTGAGTAAGTGTTTGTTAGGTAAGATTAGCATGTCTAACTTTTAAGACTCAAGGCAGACTTTCCTGAAGATAACTAACCTTTAATTGAAAAAAAAAGTCAGAGATTATTTTCTTGTATTATAGAACCCATGTAACTATATACCTTATTACATTGTTTTTTGTGCAAAATTAATTTCAGAACAATGTCATAAATCATTAAGAATCCATATATTTTATTAGAAGTGATTAAAGATCTGCCTCCAATGGGAAAATGGACAATAAATTACAAATATATTTTTGCATATTAAGACAAGAATTAAGGTAAAAATGAAAAGAATAGATAAAATGAATTGTACATATAGTCTATTGGCTGCTTCAAGGAGTCTAAAGAAATGCTTAAATAAGGGAAAGGTGGGAATCTTCTTCAGCAATAGAAATTTTGAGTTTTTTGCCCATTGATCAGATGAAAATTGGAATGTTTTCTCAGTGTCAGTTTAAGGTATTAGATCCAATTTCATTATTAATACAACACTAAAGATTGTGCTTCTTTGGGACATGTAGTCTTAACCCTATTATAACTTTATTGATCTGTACCATTGACTTTTTGGGGGTCATTTCCTTTACTAAAGAAATATGTACTTCAGAAGTTACTACCTGCTGTGATTTTAGTTTTAAGACATCAGCCAAATGGCCTTGACCAAGGATTATCTTTGAATCCTAAACTCACATTTGTCATTATTTTCACAAATGGTAGCATTAGCCTTTGTAAAGGGGTTATTTTAATGGGTTTAATGTTATCTTTTAATGGCAGTACTTTAAAGTCCTTAAATCTATTGGTTCTGATTGTATGGTGAAGTGAAAATTTTCTTCTAGAAGAGAGTTAACTTTTTGGCCTAAAGGCTTTAGAAAGTTACACATTTTGTCCAAATTTAATAAAAGAATTTTCTTATCATTTTGTTAGCCTAGAACCTTTGAGAGGCAGATGCCAAGGTAGAATAGATACATACTCTGTTTTCCAGGGGAACTGCATGTGGGAAGTAAGCTCAGAAAGACTGGACGAACCATTAGATTGTGATGCAGATCTGATTGTCATTAAAGAGAAAAGTAAAGAAAGAAGGTTGAGTACAAGAGTCTAACATCGCAGCACTGTTCTGGACTTGATCTATTCTCATTAGAAGAGCCCCCATTTCTGAAGAGTTGTCCTGCTTTAGTGTGCTTAATTGCTCTGGCATTGGTTGGAGATAGCACTGAGAATCTAGTCCACCCAATAGTGGTAATGGATTTGAGAGCATCGCTGGCTGGACCACTTACGGGTCATTTATGCTCCCCATAGTGGGAAATCTGACAGGCACATTTGCATGACCACTATTCTTTCTGAGATTGAACAACGTCTCCATTGCCAGGGAAGATTACACTTATTATTATTTATACGTGTTTCTTCCTTGTCCTTATGAAATAGGGATAACTAGCTGGATTGGTAACATTTCCCATCACTGGACAAAATACCCAAAACCTAGAATTTAAAGATGGAGAGGTTTAATCTGATTCATGTTTTCAGAGGTTTCAATCTATGGTTTGCTGACTCCAGGATGGGAACCTCGTAACAGGTGGATTTGGTAGAGCACAATTCTTCACTTCATGGCAGTCAGGAAGCAGAGAAGAGTAACATTTTTAGAAAGGAATGGACCAAAGTCCCTACATAACCCACCTAGACACACCTAGAAGTGCACTTCACTGATTCCTGGGCAAGCCATTCAAGTTGACAGTCCTGCTTGAGTGTCACACTATTATTTATTAGCCAATTACTGTATAGCATGTACTTTAGGAAATTTAATCCTTATTAACCTTTAAATTAGACGTAAATATACCTATATTGAAGATGAAGAATGGATAAGAAAAATAAATAATATGTTCCATGAAGTCATACTCCAGATATCATTTAAATAGGTGTTGCAATGTGTCATTTAAATAGATGCTGGGATGATAGGTTCGATATCATGAATGTGGTTGAAAAATAGTATTTATGATTATTTTTTCTGTGCCCTCTTTGGATAATACTTTTGGCTCTCATGTCATTTTTCATCAAAATCTTTCTAAGAATAGTATTTTTGAAATATTACCTTCTATTATTTAGGAAATGATCTCTGCTAGCGAAGATGATAATAAGTGCTAATTGGTACAACGTATTTCCCCACAAGAAGTTCTGTTATGTCTGAGAATCTTTTGCGTATGGAGAGGAACATCCATAATGATTTGGTCTTTGTTTAATTCTCACACAAATGTAATAAAATATTTTAAGCTATTTTTTGTTTTTTAAAATGGGTTGCACATTTTCAATTCCACTAAAATTAAACTAGAGCTATGCAATTATTATGATTGATTTATGTACCTTAAACAGAAGGCAAAGGAGAAATAACCACAGTTATGACTGATGTAATTTGTTCATTTACACTCAAACTATCTTAAGGGTTTAATCAATTCTTTGTAACTTTTCTTTTTGCTTATCTTTCAAGTATTGTAATATAATTGTTTTGATATTTTTAAAAAGTTTTAGTGCATTACTTTATGTATTTCTAGGGGTGTTGTTCTCTTACTTGACTAAAAAGAACAAAAACAGGTTGCAACACCTGATTTATTAGCCGGTAAGTTCTTGGTTGACTCCTAGATCTGCCTTGCTTCTCTCAAGGTAATTAAAAATGGAGCCACTAGCATGTACAGTGGTGTATTATTCACCCTTAAAAGAGAAGAATAATTTGACATTTATTATAATATGAGTGAAACTAGAGGACACTATACCAAGTGAAATAAACCAGACACAGAAAGAAAAAGTCTGCATACAAAAAATCTAAATCCTGTACATGGACTCTATGACTGTTGAACTCACATAGAAGCAGAGAGTAGAACAGTAATTATAAGAGGCTGAAGGTGGAGGGAAAGGGGGATATTGGTCTAAGTTTGTAAAATCTCAGCTAGGAAGAATAAACTAAAATCTGTTGCACAGGATGGTGACTACAATTAATGTTATTGTACTGTACATTTCAAAATTGTGAAGAGAGGAGTTTCAATTTTTTTTACCATAAAAAGTATATGAAGTGATGGATAGGTTCATTAATGTGATTTAATTATTCATATATATATATAAATATATATGTACTACATATATAATACCAACATTCTGTGCCCATGAACTGTACAATAATTGACAATAGAATTTAAAAGCAGACAACAGTAGAATCCCCAAATGAGCCAGTTATCTTCAACTGAACTTTTTTTTTACTGTTGAACTTTTGGTTTGATCAAAAGATATTTTTTAGCTGGGGATTTAGCTCAGTGGCGTGAGCACCTGTCTGCAAAGCACGCGAGGTTGTGAGTTCGATCCCTGGTGCCGCCAAAAAAAAAAAAAAAGATATTTTTAAGCTCATCCTTTTAAGTCTTTTTTTAAAATTAGTAGTGGATAGTGCTTACATTCCTTGTGGGGAATTGGCACATGTACATAATATATCTTAATTTTTTTCATCCCCTTTCCTTTACTTCGTGCCCTTCCATTTATTTCATGATCCTTTTCCCTTTTTTTGGTACATATTTGCAATACATAATGTTTATATCCCTTGTGTGGAGTTGGAACATGTACAAAACACATCTTAATTCCTTCCCGTTTCCCTCCCATTTCACTCTCCCCTCCATCTCTAGATCTCCTTCCCCTGTGAAAGATCAACAGTATCTCCTTACTTCTTATTATCTATCTTTTATTTTGCCTTTTATTTATGACAGATTTTAATCCTTTGTTTGCTCATTATGAGATGTTCTTACTGAAAACATATTCAGTTTATTATGTCACTTAAAGCTCTTTATTATATTTAATGAAGTATTAAGGATTGTGTCAGCTAATTCAGTCCTTCTTAATCATATATTTATATTATAAATCATATTGGACCCTATGTGTCTACTTCGTCATTAGGTTAATTGTGTTAAATGCTTTCCTTTCGTTTTTTCCACTGACATTTTGTTTTTTTCACAAAGATGGTGAATTGATCAGTCTTTTTGTTCTTGCTAAATTCTTACCTTTTTAAAGACTACTTGATTTACTTATGCTTACTTTCCCTTTCTTGCTTATATGAAGAAAATTATGTCTATATTAAAAATGTATGATTTATGAAGTAGTACAAATATATAAAAAAGCACACACACATGATCTTCCTCTACTTATTAAAATAATTATACTCATCCTTATTGACTTCCTTTCTACTGTAACTTGTCCATATGATTCATGTTAATCTTTCTTGTTTGAACATCACCATGTACTGTCTTTTTGCATATTCAGCCTGTCCTAGAATATTGTGGATGTATAAAAGGTCACCACTTGCCTGAAAGTTTCAATTTTAAGTTGACTGGCCATCCTTACTCTGTGTTACAACCAGTATATTCTAAACTTGTCATGAATCAGTTGTCCCAAATAGAATTCTGGTTATTATTAGTAGAGAAGACTGAGACAAATTCAGAAAATAAGGGATACAGATGAGTTAATGAAAACCAAAAGTAATGTTGCTGCTACCTTTGAGCCACTTTTAGTGAAAGAAGTTGAAAATGTATCTCTGTTAATGGTTATGGGTTTTATAGATCTCTTCAATTTAGCTTGTTACCTTATCTTACTATTTTCCTAGTATTTCTACTCAGCCTTTCCACTATATTGATTCTCATTCTCTTGGGTCAGATACTTGCATTTTATTGTGTCTCTCCTCCTCTTAATGAAAGGAATTTTGAAGTCAGGCATTTAAACAGTAATGCCTCATATACTCCTCACAAACTAATTGCCAATGTAATCCAACTGTAGGTTATAATTGAATAATTGGAGTCTTAATGTATAGGAAAGAATAGGGGCTCTCATTTCCTCAAATCATATTGGTGGTTGATACTCTTCTGATATAATCCCAAGGTAGAAAGCCAGCTAAGTAGGCATCTTAAACACATGGAGAATTATAATTTTCCTGCAATCTAAGGAGGAAACGTTTTTCAATTTGGAATGATGAAAATCATCAGTGCTCATACATTTACCTCTCTTTTTCTGATTGATTTTGTTTTCTAGTTAACAATGAAGGGTTGAAACATGATGGGGCATGTGAAGATGTGGTAACAACTGTACATAAAATGTATCAAAAGATACTAGGGGAATGAAAGAGACGAATCCTAACTGCAGATGATGGATTTCCAAGGGTCTAAGTGATTGAATGGAAAAGAGTTGGAAAGAAAAATAATTAGAGATTAGGTAGACAAATTCAGAAAAAACAGAAAAGCAACAATATGACTATATGAACCCTTAATGCTGATTCACACAGTTGTAATGAATAAATAGCTCAATGACCAGGGATGGCCAAAAAGCTAAATGGTTTCTAAGAATACTTTTTCCAGAGTTAAATCTGAAAACATATCTAATCAATTTCCTCTAAAATATAATTGTACATATAGGCAGTCCCTGACTTTTAAAGGGTTGACTTCAATAAAACCCATATTTTCCTATATCAAACATAAAGCCTTCTTTTGTGTACCGAATGGAGACATTTACAGAGCAGCTGAAAAAACAGTATTATGAAGTATTGTGAGGTATCCTTTCCCTCCTACCAACACTGTAGTCTTCAAGTTGCATTGTTATATTTGTCTACATGCCAGTGGTTTCACGGATGTTTCAATTTTTAAATAGCTTTACTTTTGGACTAGAAAAAGAAAAATACAAAATTGATATTGCTAGTTCTCAGAGGGCTCTCATAAGTAGAGCCCTCAGGTATGTACTATCTTTGGAAGAAGACAGAAAGTCATCAGTCATGTTGAGAGCAGCAAACTTTTAGCCTCACCAAAAACTCATTGGACTGAAATTAAGAAAGAAGTATATGGTGTAAAACCATGATTGCTGTGAAAAAATATTTAATTAGCTATTATATGAAAAATTTTATTTTCCCTTCTTCCTTTTGAGCACTTTCTTTCCCTTTTATTATCACAATATCTATTGTGAAAGAAGTTTGTGCTTTCATTATTGATTGTTCGATCACTCTTTCCATGCGTAGATCTTGTAACCTGAACAACTACTTCTAAGATAACAATAAGTAATATATTAACTGGTGTTAATTTCCCACTATTTTTTTTGAAATTCTGTATCATTTCTATCTTTTCTTGTTTTGCTTTTAAAAATAATTTTAGCTTTTTCAGAGTAGAATCTTTTTTTTTTACACAGAAAGTGATTAAAGAATTTTTATGCTCCTTTTCAGAGATGAGACCAATGTATTCTGTCTAAAAGCATGGATTGCCTGTATCTAAAAGGGAGCTTATAAGCTAATGGCACCCAGAAAAGAATCATCGTAGCACATTTTCTGGCATGTCAAAATGTCAGTTAACATTTGTTGAAAACAATAAGTGGATGAGACTGTAATAAAAACCACCTACTAAGTGCTGCAAGTTAAAAAATCAAGTAACCAGATGAATCAGGGCCCTAGTTTCTTGTCATCTATCCAAGGGAAATTGTGTCTCGTTTGATGCTGCTAATAATTTCACTTAGACTCATCGAATTGTAGGAGCCTAGCCCTCCTGTTAACCTTCATTTCTTCAGACAACTCCAGTCAAGGTTGCATCTGTTCCTATAGTTATGCTCAACATACATTCAGTTTTCACTAGAAAAATATAAGCAATGACATCAACAATCAAATATTTCTTTCCATTAGATAAACAAGCCTCTGTATAAGCTGCTAGCCTTGTCATTTTAATCATAAGTTGGAAGGCTGTTTTCCTTTAAATCATAAATTCTGTTAAGACAATATGAGGTATATTACCAAAGTTGACAAGGCACAATTTTAGAAAGATACAGTCCTCAGGGTCCTTTTCTTTGGGGACCTCTGAGGGGAAAAGCCATTCTTATCATTTTCCTTTTCTTCAGTTTGTTCAAAATTTTACATATTTGGATTAGTCATTGTCAGAAAAAATAAACGTACCTGATTACTTTTTACCAGCAGTGTTAGAGACATAATATTTTATTAAGTTTTGGATTTTAACAATGACAACAAAACTAAGGAATTCATGGTACAAACATGATCACGGAGGGTGCTAACGTAATGTAATTACACTCGTGTTTGTATCTAGTGACAACTTGTTTTCACCACTTCATGTCTTTTTACCATGGAGTAACTTTCTGTGAAAAAGTTTATTTTACATAAACCAAGATGTTAGTGATGCTATGCAACTTATTTAACGCTCTAGTAACTAACAACAAGTTCTTAACCAGAGATAGAGGAGAGATTACTTAATGTGTTGGGAGAAACTGAGTAGTATTTGAATCGTTCATTGATTGAAATTGGTAAGAAACATGATTCAATTTCTGGATATGTTTCATTTATTTGTTTCTTCTGATATAGCTTATTCTTAACTTAATTGTATCATCAAAGTATCTATCTAATCTGGAGATTTTATTTTTTGGTACAGGGACTTGAACTCAGAGACTCGGACTTGCCAGGCAGACATGCTGCTAAGCGATATCCGTGGCCCCTCAATTTTGAGAATTTTATAAACTAAATTGTTTATTTCAAGCATTATGTTTTACCAATGATAAATCAAGGAACAAAAAGTGACTCACATATGTTTAGTGACTTATTTAAAGACACAGCAACTTCCGCTCAGCTGATTCTTAGTTTGATCTACTATACATCACAAAACTGAGGCCAGTATTATAACAAATCACAGAAGGGCTGAAGGAAAAATGTTTCATGTTTTGTATTTTATATTCACTGGAAATGTTTCTTCAAGGCACAACAGACAGCCATCAAGTGCTCCAGAGAGGGACAGATCCTAATTCTGCACTGAGTGAGCTATAATTTTGGTTTTTGAATGCTCTATATGTTTTTTTTCACCTGCATAATAGTTTCTTCCTGAAAATTGTGTAGGGTTTTGTTAACAAGTTTGTGTGTTTATTCAACAATTTTATACTAAACACCTCCTATTTGCAAGACATTGCACTGAAAATTGCAAATAGATTATTCTAAATATGAGTGAGCCACTGTCTGTGTTCCAAGTTATTACACTTTATGCACGGCTTTGTTTTTCCTTTTCGAAATCCATATTTCATTTGTTAACTACAGAGACTTTGATAAAATAAACAGCATGTTTTGAGGTTGGCAAATATATCTGAGATAGAGAAATTACAAGGGAATATAAAAGCAATGTAGGTTTTAAATGATGTAAAACAATTGAACATTTTTATACTACCTAGAATGCTTTTAGATTTGATCATGCAAAATTTGACATGTCTACACTAAAATATGTCTTATTGGCAATCATATTATGTTTGCTTGTTGGAGTGTTAGGAGGCAAGTAAAAGGATTCATTTGAAAAATAATCATGTAATGTTTGACGTGATGCTTCTATACGAGAAGTATTATGGTGATTTGAAGTACAAGGTTTCCATATAAGTAGAGATTGCGTGGAATATTTTTGGGTGCAGGTTCAATACATTATGTTCTTACAAGTGAAAATCACTTGCTTATTTTAGAACATCTTACCTCATTAATATGTGTCATTATTAAAGACCTTTGGTACACATTCAAATATTAAAAGGGAAAATAACCCATGGCACACCTATTTCTATATAATTGTCCTTGATTTTAATAGTAAAGTTATCAGAATTGCTGTTTACTTAAAAATGTTCACTTTATAGTCGCTTATCTTCTTGCTGTTAAAAGACTTAAGTTACACATCATATTAATAGTGACCTGCTTACTTATATATTCTTTAATTACATATATTTTACATTTTGAAATAGGAGAAACTTGTAGAATTTGATAATTATATCCTCCTACATAGGGTTTACCATCATTACAAATGATATAAAGCCCTTTCTTTCTGAAAGTTTATACAGCACATCTTAGCTAATATGTTTTTGTCTGGGTCAAAATAAATGTTAAATAACAAACCATACTACCAGTAATGTAGGTATGATTCTCATACAGTTTTACTCTCCCTGGAATAAAAGATTCATTTTGGTCAACATGGCAGATCCACATATCTTCCAATGACTGGTATTTTTTCTAGTCTGTCTTGCATTTAAGGTGAATGACAACAACGAGAGGTAGTGTTGGGGCATAAGCAGGAGCAGGAAGGGAAGCAGGCTAGAAGTGAAGCACTTGCAGCCAGAGCTCTTCTATGCCACACATGGGTAAGGAATAGGGAGCATTTGGTCACCTCTTGTTTTGCCCACAAGATCCCAACAGCAGTATATTCCTATAGGATTTAGCATTAATTTCTCCAAAAAGAATAGCAATATGTCAATATAATTGTATCCTTGAAATTTTGTTCTTTGACTTGACAGCTCCTATAGTTCTATTTATTTCGTTTACTGTACAGGTCAGAGTAAAATGAGCTTGACAGTTGGATATTGGGCAGTGAGTTCTGTGAACTGGAAGATAACCACAAGAACCAGAGGAATTTTTGGGGACCTCTTATCTCACCAAACTTATTATCATTTGCAATTCCATTTAACAACCAGACTTGAATTCTAGGTTTATTGCCGTGAGAAATTCATTCAGTTTCCTTGGCTTCAATTTTCTCTTCTGTAAAGTGATAATTTCATATTTAGTTTAAATGTTCTTTAAAAATGCTTCCATTTTATGGGTGATTTTGCTCTTCACAACTTTCTAAACGTGGTCTCCCATATGCCATAGCGGTTTAGAGTCCGTTATTGGGTTATGCTGGGATGTTCAGTGAATCTCCTTTAAAATAAGAATTCTTGGGTTTCTTAGCCAGTGGCCCAGACTGGGACCTGAAAGTCAGCATTTTACAAAAATTTTCCTGGTGACTGAAAGGCACAGAAATATTTGGGAACTAACTGAATTGTCACAAATGTGTGTCATTTATTTGTCAGATCTGAGTGACATCACAATTGCCTCTCTTCCCTGACAGGGTCACAGAGAATACGCTGAAGAGGGATCAGTTTAATCTATGCCAGGACCCTCAAGTATTCAACTAGTAAATCCACATTTTATTGTTTAAAAAAAAGAAGGAAAGTACATTCCTTACATGCCTGAATTAGTTTAAATATCTGTTCAGGCTTGCAAAGGGAATCAGTTATATGACCCTAGCTTTAAGGATAGAGAAATAGAGCAATGGCTGGCAATTTAACATCTGAGGAGACTGAATGGGTTAGAGCTGATTTAAAGTCAGTAAAGGCAGCAGGGACAGATGGCTCCAGCCTCACATTTTATGTGTTTTTAAACGGAAAAAATGTTCTATATTTTCATGAGACATTTTTATTCTCTTTTCAAAATGAAGAATTTCTTCTTACAATAATGACACATATTCCAGAACCGCAGAGTCATGTTAATTCTTCAGAATTGAAATTAGTTATTTATCAGTGGGATAATTCACGTCTGGCAACCACAAGTCAAATTTTCCCAAGGCCTCATTAACACCCTTAACAACAAAGTCAAGTTAAGGGAAGAACATTTCACATTTGTGACTATTTAAGGCAAACTTCACTATTAGAATGATATCAGAAACCTGAGTGAAGAAATGACCTGGCCTTCTCTTTTCATGAGTGTGATCAGTGCACTTCCAAGATTTTCTGTTTTTATTTTAAAGAGAATAAAACAGAACAAAACAAAACAGAGTAGAACAAAACAAAGCAGATCAAAACAGAACAATGTAAGCAATACAGGACTACAAAACAAGACAACAGGAAATCAGTGGTTACCATCATGTCTCTTGTTTTCTTGAAAGTGCATACATCTTCTCTCAAGGAGTCATTGCCCATGATGATCACAGACAACGTCTCCTACCCTGCCACAGAGAGTACTGGCCTTCCTAGACGTTTGCCCAGACACCAAATCTTACTTTCCTGTTTACAGTTTGAATTGTGTTTCATTGTGTCGCCTCAATTTCTGAAGATTGAATCCTTGTGTTTTTCAGCAGTGTCAAAAATGAAGACTATTGTACTTTGTGCTAAGAGGACTCATTTGGCAGTATTCAGCTCTAAAGCCAAATTAGTGCAATTTATTTCGACACACCAATTTCATTGTTTGTAAATTCGTTATTATTGCTTTCACTCTAGCTCTGCTTTGAAAATGAGCAGTAAGTAATGTCAAATAAAACTGTGCAGTAACTAAAATCCCAGTGAGATGAAAGTAGAAAAGTAATACACTTAGACAAAATAGACAATGAGTTTATAGAATAAAGATAGTTTTTAATTAGAACAGAATGAAATACTTTGTAAATGAAAAGGTAATTCAAATTAATTAGCAGCATAGAACTAGTTGCTTATGGTAGAAAACTGACTAATCTTCTGCGAGGAATTTCAGCATAGGGATTGGAAAAGAACTTTGTTTTATTTTATTTATTTATTTTTTTTGGCACCAGGGATTGAACTCATGACCTCATGCTTGCCAGGCAGGCACTTATGCCACTGAGCTAAATCCCTGGCCCTGGAAAAGAATTTTCAACTAACTTCCAGCCTATTTGAAATAATAACTTACCCTTAAATGAGATATTATTTTCATTTGTAAAAATTTGAACAATTTAAATAGCAGCTATTTTGAACTAACATGCTCATGTGAAATTCCAATGTTAATTACAAATGTGTATCCTTCTGTGCCTGATATTTTGTGTATAAATATATATGGATATATATGTGTGTAGGAATTTAATTTATGAGTAGTATTAGTGATTTTGCTTCAAATTCTCAGGGAACTAAACAAGTTTTAAAAGTAGCTTTTATTATAAATTTACAAAGAAAAAATAAAAACTCTTTCATATAAAGTAGAATTTTTCAAAACAAATTTGAATGAAACCATCATCCTCTTAGCCTGCCCACCTCTAGTCTTCCTTGTTTTATCCCTGCATCTTTATTTATCAACTTTTGGCCAGCGTCAACAGTTAAGGCAGCATCCCAGACACAAGTTTAAATATTATATAATTTCTCTTATATGAGAAACTCGTGTATAAATGAATTAAAGAGCAAAATGAAAGATAATGGGAAACAGGGAGACAGTTCTTGCAAATAGAAAGAGGACCACAAAATAAAGAGAGGAAGGAAAGTGGGGGGGACATGTAAATAAGACCTGTTATGAACAAGTACCAACTTCCCATGATGACTATAATCGTTGTATACTACAAATACATACTACTAAAAATGAAAATTGTAAAAAAAAGCTACAGTGGGAAAAGAACTCACTTTTCTCTGCTTTCACAACTCTGAACTTAAAAATCTAGGATTTAGAATTATTTGAGACATATGATAAAGGATATAATCAAGTGAATATCAAAATGTCTTTGCTACTGTGAAAGTTGACTGAAATACGAAAAGTGATGTCTCTATAATTTCCTGCAAGCTTAGATTATGACACAAACAACTTAAATTTAGGTGTCTCTTTTGATATCTTTAGGTCTCTTTTTTGTACCTTCCTTCAACTTCTTGTGGTTGTGGTAGTGGTGGTGGTGGGGAGATTCAAGTACACATACATAGCTTCTTTACTACAAGGGCATAAAAGTATTTCTTATTGAGCCTGTCATTTCTAGTATCTTAAACCATGCCTGGGTACATTTGCACCTAGTAAATATGTATTGAAAAATGCAAAAGGGATACAATATATAAAATCTTCCCAGGACCCTCTCATGCCAATTTTTTTTTTTGTACAAGGAGTCGAACTCATGACTTTGCTGATCCTGGTGCTCTTATTAAACTACAAGATCTTTTCTAAATTTTTGTCTCTCCAACTAACCTGTGAACTCTGTGAGGGAGGGATCAGTGTCATTCTTGTTAATATGTGCAAGGAAGCTAGTTCATGACCTGGCATCAATTCATTCTTTCGTCCATCTCTTCTTCACCCAAGAAATATTTACTAAGTGTTTTTTATGCCCCAGGTACTCCTTTCAGCATTAGAATACTAAAAGAAGTTAAGAAACAATCTCTGCTTTTGACAAGATTATAGACTAATTTAGAAATTCTTCTGTAAACAAATAAGTGTAATGAAATATTTTATTATGAGAGAAGATTGTATATAACACTGCAAAGTAGGAAATCGCTGCACTTGTGCTTGTTGAGTAAAAATATGAATAAATAGTATTTGCTAAATATTTTGACTTTGTCACTCACTTTCATAAAAGTAAAAATTCTACTATCCATTATCTTAGTTTTACATATGAAAATATACTGATGCATATTAATATTTACAGTTTCTAATTCAAATAATTCCCAAACTAAATATTATAATTCTGATATGAAACTCTTTTATCTTAATTCATTACAATGAAAAAAACAGTATTAACGTTTTATATCTGCCCTGTGCCACAATCCAAATTTAACTTGAATAAATAAGCCATATCTCTCTAGAAAGTCTTAACATGGCAACCAGATTTAAGCTATTGTACCTAATTTCAATATATAGAAGTATTTAAAATCCACATTGTCCTCAGCTAGATACCTGTTACTGTCCTTCCAAATATGAGATCCTATGATTCTGATATATATAGAGAAATGTTTAGACTAGCCCAATTATACTAATAACTAGTGCACATATGTTTTCAGTATATTATGATTTTTCAGTTCTTACAAATATTTGTTCCCTTAGGATTAGCTTCTTTAAGGTTGAAATAAAAATCACCTTTTTTATCATGATCCTATTAAAAGTATACATGTTATACTTTCCTCTTATGATCTCCTAGTCATAGAAAGAAGCATGTGAATCCCTTATAGGGTGAATGTTGTTCCGAGTATACTGTAGATGCTCTCCATTTCAGGCTATGTTCACTTACTTGGGGCTATCCAGGAAGAAGGTTAACAGTACTGATGCTAAACCAGATCCAGAGGAGTGCGATTTTCACTCTGAATATACAAACAATTTTGAATCTGGTTTTGGACAAGAAAAAATGAGGAATGGGATGAGAATCCTATTTGCTGTTAGTGGGGATGAGACTATAACTGTATTTGGCGTTGCTGCTGCTGGTAATAGAGGTACCTGGTCATTCTGAAAACCAGTGGGCCATTTACCCTTCCTCACCTATGCATACAAAGATCCTTATCCTTTTTGACTGAGTCTAGCTTGAATAATTTCTGACTTGTTCCTCCCCATCTCCTATGACAGAGCTACAACAGTCTTCAGATTTGGGCATTTTATTAACTCCTCTAAGTTAGAATGAGGATTAGATATGAACCACAGGGACCATCAGTCATCTTTCTTTTTTTTACCATGTCTAACCATCATTTTATATTTGCTCCTAGTAGCTGGCCTTATAAATCTTAATTAAAGGCTTTCTCAGATGCTGAATTTAAGCTGTCACCCATTATAGCTTTGCTGAAATGCTCATGTCCATTAAAACCTTATCAAAATGCAGCATCTATTACCTTTGCAGCTCATGCTGCATTCATCCCTACAAGCATCATTACTGCAGGAAGGTGGCTGTATGCTGGCAGGATAACGCTCCCTGACAGGTGGTGTTCAGTAGCAGCAGTTGGCTTTATTCTCTCTGCAGCCTTAGTTGTGTCTTATAAAATCCTGGAGCTGTGGTTTGCTAGATACAAGGTGTGTTGATGAACTGACTGAGCAAAAATAAACCTTTGCTTCTCATTCCAAGTCCTTAAGGGTTAACATATGCATGTTTTTTTCTCAGACCATTCATATTTCAAAAAGCAGCCCAAAATAATAAGGTCAACTTGTTGGCATGATTTAATTCAGCATTTGCTAGTTTAAGAAAAAATGCACACCTAAATTTATGAGCAAAAATAAATGTGTATTGATTCTAAACAGCTTCTAGTGTTTCCTTGTAGAAACAGATGTGTTTTAAAACTAATGTATCTGCCTTGGCTTTATTGAATAGTGCTTTCAGCATTTACTGTCTATAGCTGAATTGACGAGGAAATGAACTTGAGAAGGTGAGAATTTCAGATGAAGATCTAAAAGTATGACTAAGTGAGAGATTTAAAAGTAAAGAGTGGAAAATTATATGAAATGAACCTTCAGGATGTTACAGCATCAAATATTATCCCTGTACTGACACCAATCAAAAATGTTGCCAGTTCTTTGGTCATGGAAAATAAAAGAATCAAATAGTGTATGTAGATGTAAATCAATAGCATGTTTTGGCACTAAACAATTTAGATACCATTAAGGTTTCACTGTTGCTGCTAGGCAGGTCACGATAAGGGTTAAAGCACTTGCTAGTTATGGCATGTTTTCTTGATGACCCTATTAATTCTTCAAAGGTACTGGAGAAAATACTAACAACTGAGGGCAAGTTATAACTACCTTGAACGTGTTTCATCCCATTGAAATCCCTTCTCGATTATTCAAGAAGCTTTTTCAACTAAAACCTTTTGGTTCCACTTGCGTATTGTTCATCTATAAGAATATTGGCAATTTTTCTACTGATTCCAGGGTGGGGGCAGCAGGTCAATATCAATCTCTCTTCACTTTCTTCAACTTGAATTGGAAACACTTCCATGACAGGACTTTCTGGTTCATTTTTTTCACCTATATGCCTTGCACCTGACATGGGTAAAGTGTAAACACGGAACTTGAAAATGCAATTAATAATGTGGTGGAAATATTTCTGAGAACACATTCAATGAGCGAGGCAATGAGGAAAAAGTCATTTTTTTCACTCCTTCAAAACTATGATCTTAGGACTAACATATGTATTACCTAATGTAATACTTCTCTCTTAGAAATATTTTTATAGAAAGAAAGCCAACATATTTCTCTGTAATCATGTTACTTAGGTAGAAAGACCTAAATTGTATTAATTTTTAGAGAAATTATTACATCTTAATAAATAGTTTACTGTTTTTAAGATTTTTTAGAAGAGTCTTTACATGTTTGTGAGATGTTTTTACAGGAAGAGTGAACACATATCATGTATATAAGTATTATGTCATAGATATACATGAGGTTTATTTAAAAATAGTTACCTCATGAAAATGACTTCATTCAGCAAGCAAATATTCATCTTCAGCTCAGGGGTATAGCACTGAATAAAAGTATTTCTGAAAAATAAGTTTAATACATACAATACATAAGACGTGATTGAGAAACCCAGTGAATGCTTAAATTGAAAACATCATTACACCAAAACAAAACAAAACAAAACAAAACCTCGTTACAATGACAGACACATTGCCAAGAATGATGGGATAAATATGTTCAAAGTAAGGGGGCATATTTTCAAGGGAATTAATGGCAATGTGTCTTTCAGTGTAATGAATTTTTTAATTTAAATAGTCACTGGATTTTGTGATCATTTTGTATATTTGGTAATTTTCAAGGAAAAATATAAAGCAGAAAAGGGAAATAGCGAGCTTCAGATAGAGGGGCTGTAATTTCAAATAGACCCTCCAAAACGTAAAATCTGAAAGTAGTGCCTACAGCTCTTGGGCGGAACCGGCGCCTGAGGCGGCTGATGCCTGAGAACACCCCGTGCTAAGGTGCTTCTTTAACGAGCAACCAAAAGGCGGCAGGAGCTGAGCCAGCAGAGGGAGAGAAAACCATGGTGATGAAGGCAGCAAGGTCGTGGCGGCAGGATGTGAGGCGAGCGCTGTGTAAGGCTGTGCTAGCTAAGCATTGAAAGAACTTTCTGTTTGTTTGTTTGTTTGTTTGTTTCTTTAACTACTGTGGAAACTGCCAGGGGGATATTTGAACACAGGTGTATACGTTAAGTGGAGTGATATTAAGAATTTAAAATAACTAAACATAGTACCTTATTAAAGAAAGCAGTACGGTTATTAAAGAATAATATTTAGACGGTCTGCTTAGTAGTGTCGGTTCTGTCACCTTGACCAGCCCCATTCTTCAACTTTCATATCATGTTGACCATCGAGGCATTTAATTGCCAACTAAATACAAATTGTAGTTTTGTCAGTTGTGAACCATGCCATGTATTGAGAATTTAACTACTTTCATGATGTTGTCCACCTCACTTTAAGGAAATTAAGGCAGTAAGCAATAGCATTAACTTTTCATTTATTAGGGTCCATCTTCTGAGTCCAGTCAGCAAAAAGAATCCAAAATATATTTCAGACATTACAGGCTTACAAATTTCGAAGGCATCTGAGATATTTTGCTGAAGTTTTCCTTCTGGCAAACATCTTCCACTGCTTCCTCCAAAGCTAATCTTTGTATAACAGGACTTTGATCCTCCTCATCTTTTTGGCGATTCTGTTTTGAATGTATTCCAGTTTACCTCTATTCTTAAAGTGTGTGGTTTAGATATGGTTTGATATAGAGGCATAAGAGAATGGAATTATTATTTCCCTTGATCTGGACAAAATATTCTGTTAATGCAGCCAAGAACTACATTACTTCTTTGGCAATCACTATTCGGTACTGATTTATATCAAGCTCCCTGTCAATTAATTCTTCTGGGACTTTTATATTTATGCTCTTGCTAAGCTATGCCTCTGACATCCATATAAATTTAGTTGCTGTCTGGAATGAACTAAAGTATTTCACTTTTTTTCCTAATAAACTTTCATCTTGCATGTTCATTGTTGGGATCCTTTTGGACCCTGATTCTGTCATCGTTCAAGAATGAATAGCCTTAGCACTGAGCTCAAATAAGCTACTGGTTTTTTTAAGGGTTATTCTTTAGAAGACTACTTTCTGAAAATATCAAGAAACTTTGAGACAGTTATACAGATAAAAATAACAGATCTTCGTAGCTGCCAGACCAATTCCCAGTCTTTCCTCTGTCATTTTTCATTCTAATACATTTACTTGGCTAACAATTTGAGCTCCTACTATATGACACACTGTACTGAATACTTAAGACCCATCAGTGAATGAAACAGACAAAAATATTTGTCTTTGAGGAGCTTATAGTCTAACAGCAGAAGAAATGCTAGAAAAGGAGTATATGTTCTTCAATCTTTAGTTTTCTCAACTCAAAAGTGAAATAAATGTAGTGACTCATAAGCTGGTATAGTCATCATGGTTCTCCAGAGAAACAAAACCAATAGGATATGTGTCTTATAATGCCAGAAGGAATTTACTTAAGAAATTGGCTCCCGCCACTAAGGAAGTTGACAAGATCTATAGGGTAGGTTGGTAAACTGGAAACCTAGGCAACCTGAGATTTAGCTCCATTCTAAAGGATGATGAGCTTAAGCCCAGCCAAGAGTAAATGCTTCAGTTTAAATTCAAAGTCAGGAAAAAAACAGTGTCCTAGTTCAGAGGCATGCAAACAGGAGGAAATCTCTTACTTTGCAGGGACATTAGACTTCTTGTTTTCCTCAAGTCTTCAACTACCTTGGATGGGGCTAATCAAGGAAAAGGAGGGCATCTGCTTTATGCAATCTGTCCATTCCAATATGAATTTCACCCTCATATGTCCTCACAGAATAATATTTAAATAACTATCTGGGTATTCTCTGAAGTTGGCACAGAATTTACCATCACAAGTGATGATGAATATTTTGAGTTTTTGTGCATATAGGGCTCAGCACAGTGAGCTCTTGAGAAATGACAGTAATTATGCCTATGAAATAGTTTTTTCAAACAACTTCTTCAGTATTTAAGAAAGAAATTGTAGCTCCTTAATGCTGACACATTATGAGAATTTTGGCACTGTCTTGGCGTGAGACATTTGTCATTTGGTCTTGGGAAGCAAATGCGTTCATGTACTGTGTGATCTGCTGACAGTTATTTCTCTGCTAGTGCCTATTTCAAGACTGAAAATTTGCTGTCTGCCTCATGTGTGTGAGACAGGGGAATCAACTGCAGACACCTTGCTACCATCTGGATAAGCTGATAGTGATGAAATACTTACGAAGGTTCCTTCAATATGTTTTGGCAGTGTTTTTTTTTTTTTCAAAGAAAATATTACAAGATTTGGAAAGGTTTAAGAAAGACTGAGAGGGAGACCTTCTTTTTTACCTCTACCTTGAACTCCTTGCAGAGGTAGTTCACTTGACTTACTGTGAACTCAATAATTAACTATCATTTCACAGTGATACCGCTCATAATACTGTCAAATAATCCGTACATGTAAAAATGGTACTTGTCTCATTTACTTGTTATACCAACACTTGTCAACCTTGGTAATGGCTTTCAGCTCTGTTAAATGTTGTTTAAATGTGAGGGATCTAAAATGAAATTAAGGCATCCTGCATTTGATAGTAAATCAAATATAAATTTAATACTGTACTCAAAGGCAGCATGTTAGTGAGATCTGAAAGTAAAAATGACAGATTTTATGCTGTGACTGTGGTGAGGATTTTATTGGGATTCTGATTATCTTTTAAAGGTTAAGATCTAATGATTTTTCAGAATTACATTTGAGAAAAATACTTTGGAATAAATTACATTGAACTGCACTAATAAATAATGAAAATATTTTAAATAAAAACTATTTTCTAGAGAGAAATAAGTATTATCAATATTGAACTTTATATTTTGTTCTACTTTTTTAATAAAAACTTTAACCACAATAAAGATAGAATGATATACACATTTCCATCATTTATATTAAAATGGATTAATGTTTTTGCAATATTTTCTCAGGTACCTTTTGAACTTCAATTTTAAACTTATTGTCTGTCTATATTTTAAGGTACTGTTTTATTTAGATAGAAAAAAAAATCCAGCCTTTACGAAATTTATTGTTGTAAAAGTAGAACATTTAAAGATGTAAAGATTTTATAGATTTTTTTTTTCTAAAAAGAGGTAAAAGCTCTCCAAAGCCAAACAATTTAGAGAAACTGGTAGCCTCTTTCTTTGTGTTTTATTGATTAGTAAAAAGCTTGCCTGCTTCTGTAATTTTCCCTGGAAGTTTTCCCTAATCACCTACTCATAAATTTACATCCTTTCTAAATGCATGGATGTGATGAGAGTCTCAATAAGCAGAAGCTGAGTGAGCTGCTGTTCTAGGAAAACATTTGACAAAGATACTCTAGGACACTCTGTGTACAAAAGAGAAGTGCTTCTTACCTATAGTTTTTTCTTCATATATTTTCTTTCTTAGCCTAGCAGTGTAAGCATCTCTCTGCTATGATAATGATTCCTATTATTACCTAGAACCTTGAAAAGGGACTCTTTTGTAGATAGTCTAGAATTACAAAATTCGGAAACTGAAGAGAGAAAATGTTAAAGGACATACTTGGGTCACACAGTTACCAAATGCCTTGGGCCAGGATTTTGACTTGTTTCTTTATACCATTAGGTACCTAGTCTTCAGTAAGAAACAAAAATAACCTAATTTTCATGACACTTTTATTGTAGCAACTCCAAAGTATACAGACTATTTCTGAGATCTTTATACATGAAATAATGATTATAAAATCTAGTTTTGTTAGGTAAGCCTTAATTCTCTAGGTGAAGCTCCAGAATGTTTTAGAGTAAGATTATTAAGAATTAATCTGCACTCACTTGTTTCATTTCTAGAATTCTAGCCCACATATACCTCAGTTCATCTATGAAATTATTGAAACTTTTCTTAAGCTTTAAATAATTTTAAAAACATTTTTACCATTACAGTGTAAAGTAAATTATTCAATAATTGACCTAATAAATTGTTTTGTTTCTGGGATCTTCAGTGGGCTCCCTTTATTTGCTTCCAGGTACAGTACAGAAGTTTCACTCATTGCATTCAATAAGGTTTAAACCTTCTTTGACTTACAAATAATGTCTCACCTTATGCAGGCTGTAAACAGTATCTGTTAAAGCATACCTGGTACAGACCTTAAAATTGAAATTCAGAGCCTGGAAGCAGGGGGGCCTTTGTAAAATAGCCTAGGATTTCGAAATTAGCTTTTCCATATGATTTAACAAGCTTTGAATCTTGTGACTTGATATAATATATATTGAGCTCCTGCAATGTAGTAAGTTTTCAAGATGCAGGAAAAATTCTGATTTTTTGGATTAAGTTTTTACTTGATTTAATTTGTCTTCTTTATATTTATTGAAGTACTAGCAATGTTACAAATGTACTCACAAATCCATTTCACAGGCAGCCTGGGCAAGTTATGAGAAGGAAAAAACAGAAAAAAAATTGCATACTGCCATGCACACAAGCTATTGATTACAGGTAACCTATGGCTCAACTTTTTCCTTGCAGTGAGGAAATTATGTAGAGACTGGCTGCTTTGTTTCCAGTTTTATTCTAGCAAACTAATAATGAAAGTTGCAACTATACAGCCTTCCTATTACTATATTAATCAACAAAACTATCCCAAGTCCATTCTGAAAATGAACCTCTTGTCCTTTACAAAAAAATAAATAGTAAACTCAATTTTCCACTCAAAAATGTATTATCTTAATGCTGAATACAATTTGTAATTTGAGGACAAATTATGGAATTAGGGATTTATAAGTACCAGTTGTCTTCCTTAAGGTCTTTCTCTTTGCAGGTTAGTTATAGCTATTTACCAGCAGCAGCTTCTCTTTGAAAGTGACTTGAGGGTCCCTGGCCTGCATTTAATGTCAGAGGAACAACAGGCAAGATTAAAAGTCAGTAGAACTGAACATCTTCTGTTCAACAGTGTGGAACTGAAGATCATTAGCAGAATGAAAAATTACAAAATAAAGTTTGTAAAGATATTTGGAACACTGAACATTCTCCATAATAATCCATAATAGGACTAGTGGTCAGTGTTCCATGGAATATCTGCATTGAAATTAACTGGTGGTACTTTATTTTTAGATCCTGATTCGTTATTCACTGTGGTTTGGGACAGGCCAGATGTTTGACCATTTTCCAGTCCTTTATCATTAAAGCTGTGCAATAAAAGAACTTCTTAACATGAAACAAAACAAAAGAAAAGAAAAAACACGAACTCATTAAAATGGCCTTATACACATTATAAAACCCAAAGAAGATAAAATATTAATAGGAAAAAGAAAATTAAAGTTCTGATATTTTTCTCTGGCATTAGGGTTCCCAGCGTCCCAGTGTGTCATCTTGAAAATTCCTAAAATAAATGTATTTCATTTCAGTCTAGTGCTTTATACCTATTGCTTCAATTTGGTGGTGTTTTAGAGGATCTAAAGAGCTCTGGCAGTTTGTAGTTGGTAAGCTCAAGTTTGCAATCACTATTTTTTTCCTTTCTAGAGATGACTGTTAAAGAAACCTAGATGGAAACACTTGAATATAAAACAAAAAGAAAAATAAAAACACAAATAGCTGCTTTTGTTTAGGGCACAATTATTGTTAGTTTTTTCCAAACAATTGGTTTGTCTTTAACTTTATTAACATGATCAAGATTAGTGTAACAGGTTGATAATGAAAGCTTTATTATTTTTACATTCACATTTTCTTTCTCTTTCAAAAGGTATTTATTTAATTAGTACAAGTTTGTAGTACATAATGCTTTCCTTATGGTGGGGAAATTATGTAGAGACTGGGGGTAGGGGGTTGTGCTTCTACATATTTTATTTCCTTTTTTCATCCTTTTTCACTCCCTTAGCTTCTCCCTCCCTCCATCTTTTGATCCCCTTCCCATGTGAGAAAGATCCATCTCCCTACTTCCCATTATTGTTTATGTTTCTCTTTATTTATACTTGGGTTTCTCATGTAAGAGAAACCACGCAGTATTTAAGCTTGTTTGACTTATTTCCCTTAACATTATAGTCTCAAATTGCATTCTTTTTCCTACAAGTGACTCAAGTTTATCTTTATTGGCATTCTTACTGACATTCACATTTTATCTTTAAAATTTGTGTTTTTGTCAGTTAACACATAGTAAGTAGGTATGCTGGGTAAAATGTGACATTTCAATATATGTATATAATTAAGGCAATTGCCGGGTATATCACCTCAGACATTCATGATTCCTTGGTGTTGGAAGCTTTCAAAATCCTTTCTACTAGCTATTTTGTCAAATATAGTTACCCTACTGTGCTACAGAATATTAGAAGCTTTTCATCCTATCCAACTTCACCCTGGCCAGCCTCCCCACTTTTTCCTCTGCCACACTTTTTTGAGGCTCTGATGTTCTATTCCTCATCTTTCTGAGACCAACTTTTTAGCTTCCATGTAAATGAAAATACACAGTATGTGTTTTTATGTATATGTGTCAATTAATGTAATGTCCTCAAATTCCATTCATGTAGCTGCAAATGACAGAATTTAACTTATCTTTATAAATAAATAATGTTTCATTGAGTTTATATACTATGTTTTCATTATTTATCCATCAATAGTTGCCAACGTTGATCCATCATCTTGGCTATTGTGAACAGTGCTGTATTAAGCCCGGGAAGGCAGATATTGCTTAAGTATACTGATTTTAATTCCTTTAGCTGTATTCCCAGCAGTAAGATTGCTAAATCCTGTGGTAGTTATAGTTCTAGTTTTTTGATGAAACTCCATACTGTTTTCCATAATGGCTACAGGAGTATACATTTCCATTAACAATAAATAAGAATTCCACTTTCTCTGCATCCTCTCCAGCATCTGCTCTTTTTTGTTCTTTTCATAATAACCATTCTAACTTGGCTGAGATGATATTTCATTGTAGTTTTGATTTTCATTTCCCTGGTGATTGGTGTTATTTGGCATTTTTGGTATGCTCTTTAGCCCTTTATATATTCTTCTAGGCATGTTGTTTGGACGTTTTCAAAACTAATCAAAAGACCTGAATATATATTGGACTATAAAAAGGTATTGAGGGCAAATCTTACATCATTTATCTTGAATTACATTGCAGTTGTACTGTGCTATTCTTTAAGAAAATACAAATAGCCAATAATAAATGTGAGGTGCTGTAGGAGATAATTCGAGTGAGTCCTCTTGAATGCAGAACAATTGCTGTGACTTTGATTATATCAAGACTTAGTTCCATAGACTAATATGTGCAGAGCTGACTGATATTTCCTTCTGTCTTCAATTGGCTCTAAGTATTGCAAATAAGGCTAGCTGAGGTACTGGTGTGTAATCTCTAAAGCCATCAGACAGTCTCCTGTTTCCTCTCATAGTGCTCTCTGTAAAAGATAGAAGCATAGTGGGATGGCAGAGCCAGTCAGCTCCAGGAATGTCAACTGGGTATGAGCCTGGAGATAAAGAGGTTATAAGTCCCCAGGGCACAAAAGTTTACATATCAGAAACTGAAGCAGTAGCCTCCAAAAACAATTCAGTTGCTACCTTAATTGAATTATGCAGACTGATCCTTCTGCATGTCATTTTCCCTGCATTTTGCGAAGATGCTTTTCTCCCTACCTGGTCAGCCAATTCAAGTTACTCAACATATTTCTCGCTATCCTTCCTGTCACTTATTCTTGAGCCACCCACTTCTAGACAAGATAATAAATTCTGGGAGAGGCCTTGGATCAGGGCCTTTGTCTGCACATCCTCACAGGGTTTGGATTTAGGACCCCTTGGCTGCCCTTAGCTTTGAAAATGTCTTGGTGTCTTTACTCTCACCGTGAGTTGCACTGGAGGTGGTAGATTGGAATTAACTTGCCGGAATTTCAATAACATCTCAGTGGGATTGCAAATATAACTTTGAATTGTGAGGAAGACAAAGAAAAGGAATACAATACTTGGGTTACCCTACTCAATATTTGGGATTACAATAAGAAGCCAAGGATGCAGTAATACAAAAGAGTTTCACCATTTTTAATTTTAAAAGAGAAAGTTTCTGGATTACTTCAAGATTTCGCAGCTCTGGAAAATCATGCTGTAGATATCAAGGCACAGAGAGGCATTTTGGCCATGAGCATCTTCAATAGAAGAACCTGAATGCCACTCTCTCAAAAATGGTTTTTGGAGCCAGAGACATAGCTCACAAGATGGGAGGGGGCCACTCTAGGAAGACAGCTTGGAAGTTCACAGGAGATGCGTCGATGGTTCTAAGGATAAGCTAGATTACAGCTGATGATGAAGTTTGAATTGTGAAATCTGACTTGCTCAAGTTACTGTAAGTAAGCACTTTCATACACACAACTTCAGTTTTGGGCAATCCAAATTTCTTACATGCTAATAACCTCAAGAAAAAGATTGTAGATGTTATAGGCAACTGAGTTAGATAGAAATATAGGCAGTCAGACAGCGTTAAGTCCTTGAAGGAGCCAGTGCAAAAACCCAGATACCTTGCAACTGTGGGGGAGACAGACACCTCCTGCTGTGGCCTGGACCTTGGAACAAAAGATCAAACAAATGCACCCACTTCCTGAGGACTGATATTCTGAATAGGTTCTAGCACCCTGAGGAAGCCAGGAGTCACCTATCTCGAACCCCTAGGGGAAGAGTCACTGCTGGTTAAACATGTTTGCTTGCTACGTGACTCACTTTGCCATTTGCCCTCAACTTAATCAATTTTACCTGAGCAATTAATCTTGTTGGTTGACCATAGTTCTGTCTCACCTTATGCCCACCTTAGGAATTCCCATTCTTCCCCACCTTGGACCCATCTCACCTCATGATTTTGCTCTATAAAAGTCCCTAGAAAAGACAGTCTCTGGCAACCCACTCAGGACCCCTTCTATCCTTAAAAAGAAGCTTTCTTTCTCTCAATAAATATATTCTGCTCTTAACCTCTGTTGTTCCTAAAATTCATTTTTCAGTTTTAGAGAACACGAACTTGTACTGGACATATAGTAAGTTGGGAGTTTCATTCCCCTATATATAGAGACAAGTTGTTAGATTTTGAAGCATTTAAAAATTTACCATAAAGAGAGTGTTGTTTAGAGGAGAGTTTCAGAATTTTACAGAAAGATTTGGCTTTGGATCTGGCTATGACACATGCTGGTCACGTTATTGGTCATGTTAAATTCTTTATGTATCTATTTTACTCATTTATGAAAAGGTCAGTTTTATTGTGGAGATTAAGAGAGATGCTGCACCTAAAAGTATCAGGCACATAGTAGACATTCAGTAAGCATAGATTTTTTTCCTCAAATAATAATTGTTATACATAGGTGACTAATTTTTTCATGTGAGCAAAAATACACAATTTTATCTGCTCATTATTTTAAGGATGGGAGGACTTTCTAAGGGTCAGTTCATGTACAGAATGGAGATATGCTGCCTTTGGAGGATGATTACAATGGCAGAGCCTGATTGGATGAGCTCATGAATTATACTCAACCACTAAGTTTCAATTCATATTTTTTTCTTTCTTAAGAATTTGTAATCAGAACTGGGAGAGAGAACATTTCAATATGGCAGCAGAAAATGTAACACAAAACTTAGAGACCCGTGGGGCCATGTTCTATGTTTGGATGATTGGAGAAAATAGGAAGTCAATTTGCAGAAAGAGAAAGAAAGGGAAAGACTAAGCAGGCAGAACAAATGAAACAGTCAAGAGATAGAGAGCTAGCCTGAGTCATGGGTTCTATTTGTCCTTGAAGACTATAGGCTTATGTTATATAATCAAATCCTATACCATTACAATGAATTTCTGCTTTTAAACTTCAGCTAGCTTAAATAGGCTTGTGGTACTTTTAACTCAAGTAATACACAGGAAGAATATAAGCAGCGTGCACAATTTAGGGTGCCTTAGAGATTGTCAGGTCACCCACTCTGGGTCTTGATCTCCTGAAGAGGGAACTTTAGTAAGAGCAGAAGTCACCCTGCTCTAGAAAGTCTGCTGTTGCTAATTTTAGTTCTGTAAGTAAAGAATTAGGTATACCTTTATGTTTATAAAATTCTTTGAATTCTTGCTTCTAAGGGAGAGATTCAATTTATTCAAAGATTTTCTAGACTTAAAATCATGCATATAATTTAATTGTCATAGTAGTTGAGTTGTTCACCCTTTAAAACTCCTTAAAAGATACCAAATTCTCTCTGGCATTAGGTGTGGCCTTTCTTAGTGAAATAAGAAATAGTTCCTTTTCCAACTGGCAGTGGCTGTTTTAGGGACAGGTCTCAATTGACCCAGAGAAAGCTCAGACAGCTTTTGCTTAGTCTTAATTTATTTCATTGAATCCAGAAGGTAAGTAGCATAAACAGTTTGTGAATCAATACTTTATATTTACTCCTAAGTTTTATCATTTCCAGCCTAAAGCTTTTCTTCAAGCTTCGCTTCCAAGAGATAGGTGCAGTAGAAACCTCAGTGCAGTGGTCAGATGTCTCTTGGCCATTCTGCCTGGCACTACAGATAGTTGGTTTGTGCTGGGCATTGTGGCCAATGGTAACTTTGAGAGTTTCTCCAAGCCCCACCTGCTGTTCTGTGCACTAAGATCAAATCAAGTGTCATGACAACTTCACTGCCTAACAGGCTCAGGGGAAAAGTCCCATGACATCCTGTCTAGATGTTATGCCACACTCCAGTGTACCAGTCCCAGCACAAGCAGAGGAACTTTAACTTTTCAGGGGAATGAGAGGAAAAAGTCAAATCAGAGCAAAAGCAAAAGGATTCTAAAAGAGAAAAAAGAAAAAAAATTCCCATGGCTAACCTATTTTCAATCTTTGTTTCAGAAGAATCAAAATGGTGTCGGGGAGGCATATCTTGATATCTCATGGTGGAGACTGCATCCACCTTTCAGTTTAGAATCTTCTAAATTTCCTGTGGCAGTTCTTGAATAAAAATAATTTCTGCAATATGATCTTTGTTAGAGGCAATATGTTTTGGTTTTGTCATTTTTCTTTTAATTTATTAAGGTATTATTATATGAGAGGCACTTTTCTAGATATAAAAAATAAAGCAGTGATCATTAAGATTATGGAAAAGCAAAGTATATAATAAAAGTCAAATATCAGGAATTTTTCAGTTATAATTGGCCAACATAATAAAATGGCTGTGTGACTAAATTAGGTTGTTATCCATCCCTGAGTAAGTGTCATAAATTAAGATCTGAAAGAAGAAAAGAAACCAGCCATGCAAAGTCCTTGGTGAGATCGTTCTAGACAGAAGAAAATGGCTAGTGCCAGGCACTAAAACAGAAATAAACTGTGTCCAAGGAGCAGAAAGAAGCTGCAGCATGGTAGATGAGAGAAGTGTGGAACAAGATGAACCAGGGTGTTAGGCAGAGACCAGCTTGTACAGAGTTTACCAACCAGTTAAGAAATTTAGATTTTATTCTAGCATAATGTGAGTTTTTATTCTAATTGGCTGATGAGATTCTTTGAATTGTATTATAATATTTTAGAAATCACTGCACTTTGGTGGGTGGATTGTAGAGACACAAGCAAGACAATATAGAAGTCAACTGGAGGCTTTTAATAGTTCACCCATTGATGATGGTATAAGCTATGATATTTGTTGGACGTACAGAATACCTATTGAGGCTCTGGAGAAGATTTTAAGGTTGAA
This sequence comes from Cuniculus paca, assembly GCA_004365215.1. Taxonomy (NCBI): domain Eukaryota; kingdom Metazoa; phylum Chordata; class Mammalia; order Rodentia; family Cuniculidae; genus Cuniculus; species Cuniculus paca. Next base: position 25,810 of record RJWT010000745.1, on the reverse strand, counting down.
TTGACTGTGTAAAACATGATGTATGTGGAGGCTGTGTGAATACGTACACTTTGGGATGCTAGCAGTTAAGAGATGAATGAAGATAATCCTAGAATTTAATTTGAGCAATTGGAAGATTGTGGTGCCATTTACTGAAATGGGAAATATAAAAGAGAAATAATCTTGTTGGAGGCAGGTGGTAATCAAGAATTTTGTTGAAAAAACACCATTACATATGTAACATAGAAAAAGGATTACACGATTATAGGAGAAAAAAATACAGAATTTATGAAAATACAGATTGTATTCCAAAGCACATGACCAGATAATGGAGGAGGGAGAAGACAGAGAGAGAGAGAGAGAGAGAGAGAGAGAGAGAGAGAGAGAGAGAGATATTAGAATGAAGGAAAGAAGGAAAGAAACAAAGGAGGAAAAGGGAAGGAAGGAAAAAAGAAAGGGTCTGGGAGTGATCACTGGGCATGCTGACTTTTGACATCAAACAGAGGCACACTGAAAATCAGCAGAGAGAAGTTAAGTGATGTCAACAGAAAGGTAGGAGAAACTAAAGTCACAGTATCCCCCCTGCAAGAAAAAGAAAAAGCAACTATGTATTTTAAAAAAGAAAGGGGGAGTCAAGTATGTCCAGACTGCAGCACTCAAGATAATCTACATAAGTTAATATTAAGTTGAGACGGAGGTCATTATAGATTTTGACATTAAAAAAAAAAGTCTTAAAAGAATGCTGGAGACAAATCCCTCCTCTCTCTGTGCTTATGTGTCTGTCTAGTAGAATGTAATTAGGGCCATGCTTCAAGGGGGATTTACAGTTTTTAAGAAGCATATATTAGAGAAAGGAAAGAGATTCAAGTTAATTAGCTGAGTATCCACTGAAAAAGTTTACAAAAAATTACAAGAAAACAAATCCAAAGAAAGCAGAATAAAATGTTAAAAGAATAGAAAGTAAAGAAATAAAAGGAACTCTGCAATATGAATGATAAACAAAGGTAAATTTGCTCCTTGACAAGGCTAAGGAAAAGAGCAAACTTAGAGTAACTGAACAAGGAAAAAGAAGAGGAAACAAGCTAACAACATTAGGAGTGAAATGACTACAAATACTGAAGCATTAAAAAAATAGCATAATTTGAACATAAATTTGAAAATATAGATGAAATTAATACATTTATAGATGCAAGAAAATAGTTAGATGCTCTATTACTATTAATGACATCAAATAATTGAAAACTATAAATAAAACTTTACAGTTTATTTGTATGAAAACTGCCTACTGAGATTAGGGACAAAGCAAAACTCCATCCTCATTACTTTGAGTCATAAACTATGCTTGGTTTTTAAACTATGCTTGGTCTTGTTTATTATAATAATGAGAGAAGCAACTGGTATTAAGAATTGAAAGCTGGGCATGGTGGTGCTTGTCTGTAGTCCCTGCACTATGGGAGATTGAGATCATAAATTTAACCAAGAAGCCTGGGCAATTTAGAGACATAGCATGACTGTCTCAAAAAGAAAAACATCTGGGGATGCATCTCAGTGTGAAGGCACTGAATTCCATCTCCAGTATGAAAAAAAAAATAGAATTGGGAAAGGAGAAATAAAACTGCAGATTAATTTGCATATTAATTTTTATATAGGGAGAAATCCCAGAGTTATTCACAAATGAAACAGTAAGGTAATGACACAGTTGCAGGTACTTGTCACAGTCACAAATCAGTTGCATTTCTGAATACAAGAAGCAAACAGAGGCTCTTATGCAGAATATTCAGCTTCACAGGAATAACAGAGAAGAAATTTTGGCAAAGCTCTAACTAGAACAGAAATAGCAGGTACAGAGGAAATGGAGATGTGGCCCTGAATTAAGTGTGGATACCACTTTCAAACTCGAAGGTAGGGCAGCCCACAGTGAACAGAAGCAATTCATGGCTTGGACAGACTTCTCTGTGGAGAGGGCAGAAAGTGTTCATTTGTAATTTTCTTAAAATTATATAGAGAATCTACATCTACAACCATAGCCAATCTTCTTCCCCCTTTCTTTCTAAGTACATGAAATTTGTTTCAATGCCATGACTTCAGCATAAGAAATTCTATTAGTGTATGTATAGGTAAGACATAGAGATGCACATTACTTAAGCAGTCATACTGTGCTTAACCTTCAAACTTAGAATTCTATTGTTTCTTAATTGAAAGAGTTCTTTTTAGATTGATATGGTAAAATTTTTTAAAATCACTATACATAAAACCAATGATTTATACATAAAGGAGGTTAAATACACCTAAAACTTCTTTACATTTGGAGTTCAACTCTTTTGCATTACTTTTCAACTTTTTTGAATCACTTTTCAAGTAATAGTAGGACACATGGAGTGTCAGCTTGGACTCTGGGGAGGGAGAACTAGCCCCGTCCCGATGGAAACAGCGCCATGCTGTGGCCACTGTGGGACCGGGACATCCAGAGCCAAGCCTCTCCCCCTATTTCAATGACAGTACGATATATATGTTAGCCATTTTGTATTTAAAAATAAATAAATAGATAAATGTTAAAAAAATAAATAGTAGGACACATGCCATTAAAAGCATGTAGGATTTCTTTAAAAAATTAAATCTTCTAGCCAACTACTACCTTACAACTTCAGGGGCTGAAGTTTTTATATTTGACTAATTAATGGTTTTATAGAATTGTGTACTGGATATTAAATAGCTTCTGTTCAAAATTAGCATTAAACTTCTGACAAACTAATGTTTTTCCTTTAATGATAGTTTTACATGGTTGACAGATTGATCAGTCATATCAGCCCCTAATTTTGAAATTTCTTTCACTGGAGGAATTTTCCGATTTCTTTTCCCTTGGATTGTATGGCTTTGCATGCAGTACCAACAATATATAATTTGTTTGAATGAACGAGTCACAATATATGCTACAAGACTGAGTTTGCATTATGCATGCACAAATAATGGCGGTTGGTAATGACTTTCACCTGAACCACAGCAAGTATGCATTTCATCAGCTTCAGAAATGTTAAAATATGAAAAAAGTACATCTTTCAATCAAAATAGCATGTATTTACTGATGCTCTGGCATTTTTGTAGTAACAATCAAGAAGGAAACAAATGTGTGGCTTTCTAATGACATCGCCTTACTTACCAATCGTATGTGATAGTGTAGATCTAAACCGCCCCCAAGTCTTCTGTGTATTCAGAAGGTGGTTAGATCAAGGGAGCACTGTAGTTGACTTGCTGTTAGGCCCCATCTGGGCCTGCTGAGAGGTAGGTCACTGGGGTTGTGACCTGGAAGTTTGTGTTCTTATTCCCAGAGTGTTCCCTGTTCTTCTCCCTCTCCTTTTGCCTTTCCCCTCCCTCCCTTCCTCCATGTCTCTCCTCTCTTACTCTGTCTTGCCCTTTGTCTATGTTTGTCTTTCTCTCTATCTCTCTGTGAGGCTCTCTCTCTCTCTCTCCCTCTCTCTTTCTCTCTCTTTGCTTTCTGGTTGCCATAAAGAGAGTAGCTTTTTTTTTCCACTGTGCCCTTCTACTGTACTTTTTCTGCCTTGTGGCCTGCCAAACATGGATTCAACCCATTAGGACTCTGTGCCAAAATATACCTCTCTTCCTTTAAATCTGTGGGTGTTGGGTGCTTCCTTCCAATGAAAAGAAAGTGACTATACAACATAGTAGCTAATTTGCTAAAGGAGTTCACATAACAAAGTAGAATGTACTAACTTTCCCAGCTTCCCTTATAGCTAGGGAGTGCTCTATCCAGTGAGATGTGAATTGCTTTCTGGTGGGTTTCAAGGAATGGATATGCATTCCAAGGTGTGTATGAAAATGGTATTGTTACAGGCAATTGAGTTACATAGAAATATTATGGGCAGTCAGACAGGGCTGGGCCCTCAAAGGAGCCAGTGCAGAAGGCCTGATACCTTGCAACCTTGGAGACAGACACCTCTGCTGTGGGCCAGACCTCTAGATAAAACATAAATCAAACGCACCCGCATACTTCCTAAGGATAAGCATCAGGAATTGATTTTCTACATACGTCTCTATCACCCTGAGGAAGCCAGGAGTCACCATCCCAACCTCCTATAGGAAGAGTAACTGCTCTTTAAGCTTGCCCACTTGCTAGGTGACTCACTTCCCCGTTTGTCCCCGATTTAATCAATTTTACCTGAGCAATTAATCTTGTTGGTTGGCCATAGTTTTGTCCCACCTTATGCCCACCCTGTGAGTTTCCATGTTTTCCCCACCTTAGACCTGCCTCACTTTGTAGCTTTTCTCTATAAAACTCCCTACAAAAGACAGTATTTGGCAACCCACTCGGGACCCCTTCTGTCTCTCTGAGAAACTTTCTTTCTCTCAATAAATACATTCTGCTCTTAACTGCCATTGTTTCTAAAATTCATTCTTCGATCTTAGAGAACATGAACACGTCCCAGATACCTAGTAGGTTGGGAGTTTTGTTCCTTTATACCTGTATAACTATTTATCTGACTTGCCTGGCTTTGATCACAAATATGCTGCCTAAAACTTCAGTGTTGTCTTAAAATCTTGGACAACGCATATAAATGGGAGTAAAATAAAATGGCAAAGCAGAATAAACACTCAGGGTTTAGATTAGTTTCAATAACCAAAATATGCCAAATTCTGCAATTGCTTATCTTTGTCTGTTTTATATAGGAAAAAATAAATTATTTATTTAAGCTTCTGTTAGTTGAAGTATTCATTTGTTTTAGCTAATCTTTTGCTAGTATGGCTTAGCAGACTGGCGTATGTAAAATATTAGATTTCTGCATTTTGTTCCTACTCAAATATAACTAAGTGCTTGACCAGTTCTTTCTTCTTTCTAGGACCTGTTCTTCTTGAAATACGTTTTTATCCATCCTTTTGTTTAGGTTATTTTCCCACACCAGCTTGCTTTTTTTTTTTCAGATTCTCCAGGTTTCGCTTGACCTAATTGTTCAGTTCCCAATAACAGTGCCAGCTCAATTTCCTGTCATCCTTATCTTGATAATAAGGAATATGATTCATGGTTTTCAGAGTTGTTTTATAGCTTTTTAATTCTCTACAAATTATTTTTTATTTGTAAGGAAGTTTCCTATGAAATTTAATCCAACCTAAATGTTATCATTATTTGCAAAAATCTGATTCAATATTTTCCACCTTCTCTGAGGTACCAGTGACCAAAATGTTTGGAAATAAGATTTTGACTGTGCATCTGAGATTCTATCCAGGAAGGAACTAGTTTGGGTAGGGGTGAGAGTCTATAAGAAGTAGACAATGGGGCAGCTATTTTCAGAGGAAGCACCATAAAGTAGAGCTCAGCTTTCTGGTGTAGGCAAAATAAATGCTATTTCCTTCAGGTCAGAACAGGTTGATGTATTAATGGCAGCCTTCATTGCTCTTCCATGAGACAGAGATAAATTCTTGATGTGCAACTCTTCTAATGAAATTCCTTAGACAATAGATAACAGCACTGAAATGTTTCTGTCCTAATATAAATTACTGGACATTATGGCCATGGTTTAACCTGCCCACTACCGCCTCCCTCTCCTTCAGTCCTGATTACAACTTCCTCCTTCCCTTTCCATGTGCGCCAAAATTCCCATCAGTCTGTTACACGTCATCAGTGCTCGCCCCAAGTGCCATTTCCTTCCAGTCAGGGGTCATATAACCCCCACCTCCTCCATACCTGGCAGAGGAAATAGCTCAACCACACCAGTTGGGCACTCCTCTCTGCGTCCTCAGCCCCCAGTAAATTTCTCCTTTGGGAACCTTCTGCTTCTCTATTGCGCTGGAATACCCTAACAAGCACAATGATCATTGCTTAAATTTGTTGGCTAAAACTGGATTTTTATAGACTTAAATGCACATTCACAGAACTCATATTAAAATATATAACCTAGTTTCCTAAAAGAAACTCGCCTAAAAATTCCTTTATTGCTTTCTAATTTTCTTCTGTTGATTAAGAAGGAAAACTGAAAGGTAATGTGACTTTGAAAGTTTTAAAAAAATTTTTGATTATATCTAAGTAGACAATATTAATAATAACAAAATTTCAAAAGACTTGAATTTACTTGCAAAATTTTAAAGACAAGAAGCAAATGGAGAGGAAAAATACTGTTTTGAACATTTATTGAACTTGACAATGTGAAAAAAATCTTTGGGCAGCAAAGATATTTGAGTAAGATATACATGTTTAAAATATTAAGAATGCTGTAGTTTTGTTTTTTCGGTTGCATGAAATCTGTGAATAGCCAGTGAGAACCCTATTTCATCTGAAGAATGAAAAGAATTGTCGGTTTCCTCAATGGATTTTGAGATGCAGAGATTATAATGCTCGAATTATAATAATGACTGTCCAACAATGAAGAGAGGAGGGTTCCACTAAACTTGGGGAATGAAAAGTGTTGAAAGGTGTGGGCTTTATGCAGAGATCTAAATTTGCAATTAGCAGTCTAGGATACCTTAAAGTACTAGTCAGTTCTACTCTAACCCAGCTCCAGGCAATTCTCAATCAATTATTTAGCATAATTGACTATAAAAAGGAGAAAGATCAAGAGTATCCTTTGGGTCTCTAACTCTACATGTCAATGAGCTCTTTCAGTCTTAGTAGAAAGAAGTTAATGTTAGCATTGATGGAAGGAGCTGATGAAAAATTCACCATGAATCCAAAACCTATAGGTTCCTTCCCAGGAAATGAAAGGGTATTTGTGAAGCTTGAAAAGGTCACTTGGATTGGAGCAAGAATCTAGCATGGTTTAAATTGGGGACATTCTAACTTTATCTCTTTATCGCTTAAGTAATTAATTGTAAACAGCTTTTAAACTTTTACTACAATGAAATGTATGTGTAAAATGTATTTGTTGCCTTTATTTTATGTTTATTTTTATAGGACTATTTTATTAGTGTTGGTCAATAATTTATTAACTTTTGTTATTAACACAGGACACTCAGTTCAGGAAAGGCAGTTCAAGTAGGAACCTGCTTTTCAAAGACAATTTTTATTCCATAAGGAAATCCTTTACCTTTTGAAGCATATTACCTATGACAATACTAAATTTCTCCAAAAGAAAGGCTAACACGACTAAATTGGAAAGTAAATAGAAAGGTCCACCCACTCACTTGCCTGTCAGAATTTAGTGACACTTGAAGAGTAACTGAATTTCGAGAAATGTTTCAATTTCTAGGAGCTTACATTTTGTTCTTATTCAATTATTCAATACTGGGGGCCCGGCCAAGATCCCCAGTCTCCCAAACGAGTGTATGGCAAAGGCTTAAATAAATGAGACAAGTGGTATGATTTTAGGGCTCCAGGAGGGTCAAAGCCCTCTAACAGAGTTGGAGACTGAGACAAGGAATGTCTCTGGGCAGCCAGTATTTATTTCAAAAAGAGGAGATGGGATACTGAGGATAGGGTGGGACCTGAGCACGACTTTGGGAGTGGTTCAAAGACTTCTCTCTTCTTTTTTTTTTTTTTTTTTTGTAGTATTGGGCCTTGAACTTGCCAAGCAAGCGCTTAGGCCACTGAGCTAGACCCCCAGCTCTTGTCTTTTTGAGACAGGGTCTTTTCTAAGTAACAAATTATGTTAATTTAGTGGAAGTACCTTAGGAGAAAATCTCCAGGGGCCATTTCACTGCAGGAGTGAAACGCCTGTGGCTACAGTCTTTTAGTTAACTGGGGTTGGAGCCAGGTGTCCTCAGCTGTGGTCTTATCTTGCCCTTTGAGGCGTCTCCTTGTTCTCGGGTCCGGCCATGCCCCAGCCATGCTGCAGCCCTGCACGTGTGTTCAATATCCAGCTTCAATGGCTTCCAACAGAATAAACTCCTTAATATCAAAGAATCAACTTGTGATTGACTTGATATGCATAATTAAATCTTATTTCCTTTAGTACTTAGCTTCATGATAAAGTAAACTACATACTGTAGCTTATTATGTATATACGTTTTAGATACACATATATCTTACAAAAGTTAATTTGGTCCTTCAACCCTCTGTCACCAATTTCATAACATTCAGGAGTGTTTGTTTAATATGTATCTTACTAGTTGATTTAATAATTTACATGATTTTTATAATCCTAGCACACATTTTATAAAATTTATTCATAGCAAATATGGGCTTAAAAGTTTCTTTGCATATGGGTTACTTCATCGGAACACTGTTTGAGCTACAAAGAAAAAACATACTCTTAAATTTTTGTCAAAAACTAATAATATTAAATGAAAAGAAGTTACTGTTAAATAGACATCTGGGCAAAATAGATAAATATTTTAGATTAGGTGGAAAGAATTTATTCCATTCTTCAATTTAATTTGCCACTCAGTATTAATTTGACTGCTTGATCATCTATGTAAGTTTAAAGCTGAAACTATGTGAATATAAGTATCTCTGCAAAGCTGTGATTTGATGGTGTGTATATTTTATAGTATTTTTATTATTACATTTTCTGGAAAATAACCTAGTAGAGTTAACAAATTGCAGTATGGCTTAACCTTTTCTCTACTTAAAAAGATTAGAAAGTTAGATATTCTATGTTATGTTTTTTTGTAAAGATGATCAGTAAAAGTAAAGTTGTGTAAAATTAATGAGGCCTTCACCCTCTCCCATTTAAAACTGTAAATTTTGAATCCATTCAGAGGCTATATAGTCAGTGATACCTTTTTATCACAATGATAAACAGAGATGTGAAGGTTGTACTGCTGTCTTTTGTATCATTTGTGCAAAAGTTATCAGATGAGTTTATACTGTTGACTGGTAAGGTGCTTGCTCATCTTTACAAATATTTAACAATTTCTTACAAATATTTAACAATTTCAACATATTTTGTAGATATTAAGTTTTCCTTCCTTAGGTTGGGAATGCTGCTTTTGCTTATAAAATACCTGAAAAACTCATATCAGAGTAAATGTCAGAAAATGTTCTCAATATCGACCTTAGTAGTGAGCTCAGATGTTTTCAAAACTCATAGTTAGTTTAATGAAGAGTTTCTTTGGATGAAGTTTAGACACCTGTTATTCAGTATTTAAAAATGGAAAATTTTATCACCATATTTTTCATGTAACAAAACTATCTGAAAATTATAATTAAACTATTATTCTTGTGATTAATAAGGTTCTAAGTGAAATCTACACTTGAAATCTTCATTCTGTCTTTACACATATTACTAGTTCAAAATGGTTAAAAGCATATAAACTTAAATTTTTTTATAATAATCAAATCCACTTTAATGTTGAAAATTTCTGTATTGTTAGGTAAATATTATTTTATTGTCAGTATGAAGCAATTCGGCACCATTTCGATCCTATTTTTTTATTAAATGCTGAAGAACCACATACAAATGGATATGAATAAATATGTTACTTGGGACTCCTTCCTCCTTATCTGGTAAGGGTCACAGAGTGAGGGCTCACCAAAAATTATTTTTAATTGTCTGCCTGTTGATAGCTTTGGATCATTAAATATTTTTTGTTGTTGTTTTAAATAAATAATTGATAACTGAGTGTTGGAAATGGGTTTGTTTCCCAGCTGTCAGGGTTTTTACTTTCACAGCATCCTTTTTTTTTTTTTTGCAGCACCGGGGATCAAGCTCAGGACCCTCGTGCTTGCCAGGCAGGCGCTGAGGCCACTGAGCTAAATCCCCAGCCCACAACATCCTTTTTACAATCGCCCCCTGCTGCTTTTGCGGTGTTTAGAACGTTGAGCAATTCACTATACTCATTCTGGATCTGTGAAATATGTGTTGTTCTTTCGTAAAATGGGACGAGAAACTGGGAAAAGAGAAAGAGGCTCATAAACTCCTGGCTAATCACACATTTGAAAAAATACAAGACAGCTGTAATTCTGGAAATTGATAACCATAACCGTCCAGTATTACATACCCCTTCAACATTTTCTTAGGTAAGGGCATAAAACATTTGATCATTATTGCTTTGGACACTTTCTCGAAGCTTTAAGACCTGTTTATTAACTTATGAATATGTTTCTTATTCTACTATGTTATAAGAAGCAAATCCTCATCCCATGGAGACAACTGGATTAAACAGGAAAAAAAGGCAGTGTGGGAAAAGAGGTAGGAAAGGAGTATAAGCAAGAAGGCCTCATTGTTTGCTTTGGTCTGAAGCCATTTAGTTGTAATCGTCTTAAGAAAAAGGTAATACACCACCTCAGTTGAACAAAATTCTTTGTTTTGAAATTCTAACAACATTCTGCAATTATTAAAACATGTCTTTGTTTTGTTTTTTGATTGCTCTTAGCTCATTTGCTTCCTTGAAGAACTTCAAGGAGAAAAGTAAAAGTGCACTGAAGCAGGATTAAAATAAATCTTATGTCTGTTGGTCATAACATCAAATGAAATAACAAATATCACAAGATTTAACTGATGAAAAATAATTGAGAATTTAATAATATTAATAAGAAATTTAATACTACCTTCTCTACTACTGAGGTTAATTTTCATTTAGTCACGAAGTATGATATTACGTGTAGGTTTTCTGTAGACATTTTTATCAGATCAATGAGTTTCTTTTCTAGTTATATATTACTAATAGTTTAGTTTGCAGTTATAAATAGGTGAATTTTTCTTAATATTTTTCCAGAATCTATTGAGATGAATGTATATATATTTCTTTTAAAAAACTTATTCTAGCATGATCAATAATACTGATTTATCAATGTTAATTCAATTTTGCATTTCTAGGATAAAATTCAGTTGCTCATGTTATATTATTCTTTTTATATGTTGATGTACTGAATTTATTAGAAGCTAGTGTGTACATTTTATGAAGGAGAAATGTCAGAAAACTTATTTTCTTGTAATATTGTTTCCAGTTTGGTACCAGGATTTTATTGGCCTAATACATTATCAGTGTGTTTTCTGAGAAAGGTGTATACGATTGATGCTGTTACTTATTTAAATGTTTGTAAAGTTAATCAGTCAATTAAATTTGACCTGGATGAGAGAATTTAAGGGAATTTTTAGAAATGTGTTTTTAATCAATTTCAAACTTAGAGAAAACTTGAAAGAATAGTACAAGGCATTCCCACAAATCTTTTGCCCAGATTCACCAGCCATTTACATTTTGTTCCATTTAATGTATTGATTACATATTTTCATATATGTGGAATGACTTAAATAGACTACATAAAAATAAATCATAGGCATTGTTCTTTTGTTCCTAATAACTCAGTGTATAGTTCCTAAGAATTAGGACATTGTTTTGCAAGACAATGGTACAATTATCAAAATTAGAAAGTCCAACATCAATATGATACTATTATCTAATCCTAATTCATGTTCAAATTTTGTGAATTGTCCCAGCAGTGTCCTTTCTGCATTTGTTTTGTATTCAAGAAGCTAATAATTTATTTTTCATGTTCATTTAGTTCTTGTTAGTTTAGAACGGTTATTCATCCTATGTTTGCTTATCTGCCCTTGATATTTTTGAAATATATATATATTATTTTATATACTGTTCCCAATTTAAGGTTATCTAAAATTCACTCATGATTATATACAGGTGTATAATTTTAGCAGAAATAAAATTAAAGTGATTATTTATCTCAGTGTATGTCAGGAGGTATATGATACTAGTTTGTCCAAAATTGGTGTTACTCACTTTGATGACATAATTAAGGTGAAATTGGCAAGCTTCTCCAGTGTAGTGTGAAGTTAATAATCTTCCCTTTCTAGCTTGTAAAGAAATGCTTTAAAATCATGTAAATATGCTTTTTCTCTTCAAATTTTCACCTATTAGCTTTGATAACTATAGGGTGATTTTCTAATTTAATCAGTTCTTCTGTTGTGCATGTTAGCATTTCACTGTAAGTATCTAAATCTCTCTGAACTCTTAGGTTTTTATTTTATTACACAAAATGTAATCCATAATGTAATTATTTATCTTTATGCTCAGATTTTTCTAGATGTAGTCTCCATTATAAATAAATAGATAATAGTAATCTTAGGCTAATAGTGAAGAAAACTTACTGTTGTACACTCTTATATGTTTGAAATTTGAGATGTGTAAATACATTGTCTATCAACCAATCAGCAAGAAAAAAAGTCATGATTTTAAAGGTAGGCTTTTTCATAACACTCGATTCTGTAACTTCCCTACAATTAATAACAGCTGATTAAGAACCATGTACGTTCATTTTTCCTTAAGTCTCAGTAGTTCATATAGTGACTATGGCTTAAATGGACACTTAAGTAAGATATTTTCCTTTTGGTTTTTTTTAATGTGGTTTTGTTTGTAATTTTTATTTTAAAGGGAATAAAACCAAGTAAAATAAAACAGAATAAAGCCAATCAAAACAAAACCATGTGACACAGGATTTCAAAAAAAGATAATAGAAAATCAGCAATGGTTACCATAATGCTTCTTGTTGTCTTCAAAATAGCTGCCCGTACCTTTAGTCATAGTAAAATCAAGCAAAACAGAACATAATAGAACCAATAAAAACAAAACAATGAATGCAATACAGGACTTCAAAACAAGCTAATAGTAAATCCAGAATGGCTACTATAATATATCTTGTTATCTTTGAAATAGCTGCCCATGCCATCAAATATAATAAAATCAAACAAGAAAAGACAGAATAAAACCCAACCAAATAAAACAACTAAAATAATACAGGGCTTCAAAACAAGATAGTAGAGCATTAACAATGGCTACCACCTTCAGAAGGAGATCCCCCATAGATGCTATATCGTGTATTGCTATCCTCTGAATAGATGATCAGACTACCGGCTTTAGGCTTGCAAAGTCAGCAAAATACTAAACACTACAAGCATTAAGTTGTATTTTACCTCAATAGCTATTGCTTAGCCTGGGATGGGGAACATCGGCTCTTCTTGTCTCTCAGCCTGTGTACTGGAAGGGACTGGCGTCTGGTTCTCCTCTCAGTGGTCCATGTATGGTGCCAACTTACCGGAAGGGCTTGGCTTCTTTTTGGCTTCTGTTTCTCCTCCCTTGCACTCTGCAAATGGCACCAACTCACAGGAAAGGGCTGGCATCTGATTATCCTCCTGGCAGTCCATGCATGGCGCCAACTCATAGAAAGGGCTTGGTTTCTTGTTTTCCTCCTACACAGCCTCCTAAGATATGTTATGTTAGATTATTTTCTTTTTTTTTTTAACAGATCCTAGGGAATAAAGCCCCTCAGGAACAGTAGTTCCTACATAAGCTCATGGATGATTCTATACATATAGTATGACCCTATTGCTCAGAAATATGATAGATATACACAATTATCTGAGATTTGTTAGTATATTTACATTAAGAAAATTTCATTAAAAAGGTAAATACTTAGAGTTATGAATGAGGGGACTGAGAATAGTAGTGACTGACTCATCACATACATCAGTACATAACAATTTGGCAATTAGCTGTTAAATCAATACAAATATGCTTGACAATAGTGAGGCTTACAAACTTCACATAAACCATAAACACACTTAGGAGTAAATTTGAGGAGAGAAGAAATTAAGAGTAAATGGTAATTGAAAAATAAGATAAGTTCCCACTATTAGAGATGCTCATATTAAGAGCACTCAGAGAAAGTGATTTTTGTTAACATTTGTTTGTTTTTAATGTTTGAAAAGAAGAGTCAAGAACATAGAGGACAGTTACTCTGTACACACTAGAGACTATGAGTTGAACAGACCTCAGTTTAAGTCCCAGTCAGGCCACTGACCTGCTAAACAATTTGCCATGAGATGCAATAACTTCCATACATTAGAGTATCTCAATAAATAGGGAAGGATGTCTACTTTTTAGGATGAAGATCAGAACTTTACAGATGTATGTTTGATGGTGATTGAATGATAACTTAGGATAAAAAGCAGGTCAACTCATGGTTTATTTTGTGGTTAGAGAAATGAAAGAGTTTATAAGGTGATAAGCAGCATCTATGAAGGACTACAGCATCACATGTAACAACCAAAGACCAGATGCTTTTTCCACAGTGTTGGAGCAAAATAAAGATATCAACTTGTACCATTTCCATTCAGTACTGAGATTCCAAACAATGAATATGGCCACAGTATGAAGTAAAAAGACTCACACTGGAAAGAAAAAGATTTTATGTTCTTTATTCACTGATGATCTACTCATCGACATAAGAAATTAGGTGGAATTTACAAAAAAAGCTGCTAGGATAAGTAGATGATTTTCACAAGATTTTAAATTATAAAATCAGCATACAAATGTTAATTATATTTGTGCCTATTTTTAATGAACAACTGAAAAATTGTAATTAAATAATAGACATTCCAATAACATCATATTATGAAATACTTTGAGATATATCTGATGAAAGATGTGCAAGATATGTATAGTGAAAGTTACAAAATATTGATTAAAAAATGAAAGTAAATCTAAATGTAGTTGTGTCTATATTGGTTGGTAGGGAAAGAAAGGCACTGCAGGGAAGGACATGTTCACTGTCCTTTATAATGATGATTTCATGTGTTTAAACATATGTCAACACATCAAATTGAGTATTTTAAACATATATATATATATATATATATAGTTTATATGTGATTGTTATTCTTATTACTGATTTTTTTCATATCCAATCTGACCTTTTTTATGAAAAGATTCACCTGTAAGCCCTGGAACCCAGACTTCAAACCCCTTTAACATGAACCTTTCACCACCACTTCTTAGATACTAATCAGACTCTTTTGAAGTGGTATTTTTCTTTGGTGCTGTGAGTAGTAAATTCAGTGAAGTATGATCAACAGCTTATTCTACTGCTCATTTTAAGGTGCAATGTTTTCTCTGTAATGTAAATTGCAAGTATTTTTTTTTTCAGGACCAGTGGTTGGCAAATATGTTAGTGTTTGTGGGCCGAATGGACTGTCACAGTACTGGAGTATGCGTTTGGAGTATAGAAGCAGCTATAGACTAGATGTAAATAATTGAGTGTGCCCGGGCTTCAGTAAACTTTATTTCCAAAAACTATAAGCCAGTCTGTGAGCAATCGTTATCCAATCTGTTCTACAATATTTCTTGTCTTTTTAACTTTATTTATGGTTCATTTTATCATAGTTGTTTAAATTCTATAGTGAAATTATCTATCTTTTTTGTTGTTCCTAAGTTTATCCTTAGAGTTTTAAATCTCTTCCTCTATACTACTAAATTTTTTTTTAATAATTTCTCCAATATTTTGCCGCAGTGAAAAATTTGAACCTGCTATAGTTTATATGAGTGCATGATGTGAGATAGAACTCTAATTGAATTTTTATATATAGATTTCCAAATGATGCAGTAGTGTTTCTTTAAAACCCAATCTCTTCCCATTGCCTTAAAATCTTACCTTTGTGTATATCATATTCTTTGGGATATATAGATCTGTTTTTATGATCTATTCTATTCCATTAATGTATTTGTCTATTCCTACATAATAAAATACTCTAACTTGACTTGTATGATATATTTTGCTTCTATTGTAAAAAGTTCTGTGACAGTTACCACTTCTACTGAAGAATGTTTTTTGTTTATTATTGACTTTCATTGCTACTATGAATGTTTTTTCACATATTTTTATTATTTGCATATTGAAAACTATTATTGTTTTCAAATTGTATCTTGCTCGTATACTTATCTTTATCATAACAGTTTTTTTTGGATGATTCATTTGTATTTTTTAGCTAAACAATCATATTACATGTAAATAGTGAGATATTTTACTTCTTATTCTTAGTTTACTCCTCATGTTTTCCTCCAATCTTGTTGCAATGGCCGAGGAGCTATAGAATGTTTTTGCAGTAGTGGCATCAGCAGGCATTCTTTTTCTTGTTTTAGAATTAATTTTTAGTAATTTTATATACATATGCCAAAGATAATTTTTGTTTAAAAATATTTTATTTAGTTAGATATTACAAATAAAATTATATGATATATGCATATTATAATCTAGTTTTCTTTAATGAAATGCCTCTGAAAGTCTCTAAAATTATTTTGATGTGATTTATGAAAAAATATTCTACATTTCCATTCAGGAATACGTTTCCATTCTTTTATGTTGCTAAGTAAAATTTTCTGTTTTCCATATTATTTGTTAGGTTATTTCATATTTCTTCTTAATGTTATTATAAATAATTTTATATGTGTAGCCACTGTGATGTCTTATAATTGATTTTTTCATGTACTGCTATGGGCTATGTAAAGTTTAGAGAAGAACTACTCATTTCTATACGTTCTTTTTAAATTTAAACACAATAAACACTAATTTCATAGATTAATCATCTTGTGGAAGTTTTTTAGGTTGATAGTTGCAACAACACAAATAATGGGAGTTTTGTGTCCAACTTTTTATGTATTACTTGGCTAAAATATTTTCAAAAATTGTTTTGAGGGTTAATAGTTTTGCTTTGTTCCATTTACTGTAATCAATTAAATATTTCTTGATTAGGAGTACTTACTGGATTTAGCCAGACATGCATCATAATACTTCTAAAGAAATTAACTTCTTTTTCATTCTATTAAGAATTTAAAACATAATCAATATGGACACTGACTTTTAACCATTTATTTATGTAATATTTGTTGAGCTAATCACTAAATTTTAAATTACTTTTCACCTATTGATAATGTTTCCTCAAATGGTTTCCTTATTTTGGAGCATCTATCCATCTTTTTAAATCACATATATTGTCCTAGTGTGGTATCTATTTAAACAACTGTCAGATTTAATTTGCATACATTTTTATGTGACACCTGTGTCTATTTAAAATTTTTAGTGATATTACTCCATAATTCTCTTGCATATAGTTTGAAAATTTTGGGCACCAAAGCTACATTATCTTTATAGTATTATTGGGGAAATTTTTCCATGTTTTATTATTGGGCAAAATAATTTTAGTATATTTCTCACTGTTTTTGCTTCTAGGTAACATGTGTAAGTCAGAATTAGTCTATTGTTTCCCCTGCTCTGAGGCCAAAGATGACTTGTTTAGACACTGAAATGTATATCTGTTTTATTTGGATAGCTATCAAAGGGTTAAACTTTTGCTTAGACTTTTGCTTTTCCTTCCTTCTTTTTTCCTATTATAATTTTCTGCCTTGAGACATAACTACACGTCTCTTGATAATTTTGAAATTTAAAAGCCATGTGAAATGTTGAATATTCATTGAAATATCTTTTCCTCACTAGCCCATGGGAATCCCTATTTGAAACAAAATGCTTACACAGTTGTTAAGATTGGCTCTGTCATTTCACTTGACCCATTTTAGCATGTGGAAATGACAGAGCCAGTCTTCATCTACTTCTGACTCAACTCAGAGAGAGATGTCCTATGTTATATCTGAATGCTTGTGTGCATGTTAAGCTCAATAGTTTTGATCCTTGAACTTGTGCAACTGTGTTTTGAGACTTCCAGAAAACCAAAATAACAAAATTTGATTTTAGGCCTTCCAAAGCTTACCGAAGAATAAATAGCCCCCCAAAACAAGCACTGGCTGCAAACACACCGAGGATCAAACTAATGAGCTCACACTTACCAGGCAGGTGCTTAGACCACTGAGCTAAATCCCTGGCCCTTGTCTTTTTTTTTTTTTCTTCCCCTGGCACTAGGGATCGAACTCACCTCCTTGCACTTGCCAGGCAGGCACTTAAGCCACTGAGCTAAATCCCCAGGCCTTGTCTTTTTCAGACAGGTTCTCACTATGCCATTCAGGCTGGCCTTGAGCTCACTTTGTAGCCCAGGCTGGTCTCGAACTCACAACGATCCGTCTGTCTCAGCCTCCTGAGTGCTGGAATTACAGCCATGCGCCACCAGGCCTGGCACTGCAAATGTTTTTAAGCTCCCTCGCAGAATAAAGATTAATTTTTTAACTGAGAAATAAGATTTTTGTGAGATATGAGTTAAATTAATAAAATTAAAGTATATATACACATATATAGAATGATTAGGGAAATGTTACATGAAATACAATAAAGAAACCATTTTTCTCATTGTAAGTTGCATATGTAAAAATATAAAATCACCTTATCAAAAGACAAATTTGAAATACTCTCATACTTTAAAAGAAACTTAATTCTTGATTTTTTATTTATAATTTTAATAATATTAATATTTTCAAAATAAATAAAATGTTGCTTGATACACAAAATGGGTTGAAAGATAAGTATCTTAGTGTATACGTCTGTGTTTTCTTTTTACATTGTTGTGATTCCTGAAAAGACAACATCCAAAGTTTATCCAGGTCTGAGAGTCTTAGATATGAATTTTGCCAGAGTTGTTGATCAGTATTTATTGTTGAATTTGTGCTTCTTATTGAAAACTATTTCTGAATAAAATAGCCTTTTCTGAAGTAGCAGAAAGTTCTATTTCATTGCCAATTCTCAGTCCTTATTTCCAGTGCTTGCCAAAGAATAAATAGCTCCAAAAAAGCAGCATTAGTTGCTAAACATTTTGCTACACAATAACTCTATCATCACTTTACAATAATAACTGACAAATTATCCATTACTGTCAGAGGGAAGGTTTTTAAATCATTTCCTAACTACATTTACTAAATATTTTCAAGGTAATCAGCAAAGATATACTTTTCCCCTGTATGTTTATTCATAATCTATGGTCTTTAGGGATGTGCCAATTATAATTTATCTACTACCTGTTGTGAAACTCGAATAAGATAACAGAGGTAATTAGCAAGGTTTGCACACTATTGAAAGATATTTCCTGACATGTTTAAACTGTAGAGTTACATTGATAGAATATTCTTTGTTTCATCCCTGAGGACAATAAATACCTTTTTCCTGCTTGTATCAAGATGAAATGGATAGGTATAAAGAGTGCTAAAATAATATGGTGAATATTTTCTAAAATTATTGCTGTAAAAGACACATTGCCATTAATCCCTCCTCCAAATAGTACACCTTGCTTTGAGCACGCTTATCTCACCATTCTTGCCACTTTCTGAAGCATTTCTGGGAGTCCTCTTTCATAGGTGTCTTTATGAAGTGAAAAATCTGTGAATGTTGCTGCCGGCTGCCATCCAATGGAAAGGCAGGATTGTATATTATATTTTGTCCTCATTCAACTCATTCAATGGATTTGGCACTGTGTGACTCCTGGCTCTTCTCCAAATTCAAAATAACTGTGGTTGGTAAATGTTTTTGAGTGAATTCAGGGCACTGAAGCAGCAATGACAGCACAGTCAAAAACATTCACGACAGATAACTTCCAGAACTGCTTCAGAAAGTGTCAAGAATGATAGGATAAGAGTGTTCCAAATGAAGGGGAGAATTTTGAGGAGAATTAATGACACTGTGTGTTTACTGTAATGATTTTTTAAAAATTTAAACATATACTATATTTTAATTACCCCTCATGTATTACAGATGTTTAGATATGCAAATACACCAAATGAAATGGAGCGTGGTTTCATTAGCTTCTAAAAATCAAGCGTACAGGTTTTCAAGTATGAAGAGATGGTGAAAACATCTCTATCTAACAAATCTTTTCCTCAACTCTTCTTTCTCTAATTTTATTCCATATATTTGCCTTTCCATCTTGCTCATCAATCCAACCAAAATAGAATTAATGAAAAGTTTTATTTTATGCTTTCCAGGTGGTCAGACTAAAACAAGATTAAATTTGTAACCAGGGCTGATGGTGCACACCCATAATCCCAGCACTGGAGAGGCTGAGGCAGGAGAATTGCTGTAGTTCTAGGTCAGCCTAAACTAACAGCCAGACCCTGCCTGAAAAAAAAAATGTTGAAAAAAAATTAAATTTGTACCATAAAAATGAATTTCATTTTAAGAGAAATAGCCAATTCTCAAGAATAAAAGCAATATAATTTTTAAAATTGATCTGAGACAGTGAGAAGAGTTATCAGGATGATTCTATACTGTGTTACAACTGGAGTGAGAGGCTGTGTTCAAAGGCTGTGGTGCTGATGGAGCCTGAGTGCCTTGTAAGGCATCCAGGATGGTAGGCAGTGCTTCTTGTCCAACATGGACTTGAGGTCCTTTCCCTCCACAGCCTCGTGTGGCATCATTTGTGCATTTATTCTGTCTCCTATTTAAAAAGATTGGAATGAAAAGGCAAAACTATGAAAGAAAGATGTTTTGACCTTGCTTTACTATATTTTAAAAAACTTAAATAACACAAACATTTCTCCACTCGCAGATTTTACAAGGACCAATATTAAACCTGGTTATCTATGCATCTTTTTGATTATTTTAAGTCAGTATGGCTGTCTTTTTCTTTCAGGACAAAAAAGTTATATTTGATTTTTGGATAACCTATCACTTGGTTGAATTCAGTGTGTGCTACAAAAGAAAAGATTCACCTTGCAAGAAATTATTTCTTTATAAAGAAAATTAATGCTAATTTCCAGGATTCATCAAAGCTTCCTTGATTATATTTAAAGCTGCTCAATTCTCAACTGCAGTTTGCTTATGAACCTTATTTGATAGTTTATTTATGAGATGCCATAAGTCAAGATTTAGCTGAGTTTCATAAATGTATGCTGCATGCATCTCTGTTCTATTTATTACCAATTTACTTGATAGAGCTGATACATGTGAACAACGGCCTTAATTCACTTTTTTAGAATTAAAAAACAAGTTTGTTTAATGAGGATTGGTTTATGTTTGGTAAAGCCAAAGTCACTTTAAAAAGTTTAGTCCATGAAATAAGGAATCTTTCTTTGATTTATACCAGTGTTAACCACACAGTAGGAAAAGCCATCAAAATTGCTATTGTTAATTTCTTTTTTACCAATATATTTTTCTCCCAAAGGTATGTCATTTGGTCTATAAATAAGCTCACCTATACATACATGAGTACAACACAAACATTTTTGTATTAATAGGTCAGTGATCTCATTTTGATTGATTACTTGAAAATACTCCATTCAGGAGGAATTTGAAGAAAAAAATTGACATTTAAATGTAGCCAAACCATAACCATTCCAATATGGTAAGACAAACTGAGGTAGAAAATAAAAGAAGGGTGACTCAGAGGTGTTACCAATCAGCTGGGGATTCCTTTGCTCCACTAAGAAAGAAATCACGATTTGGCAAAGTGTAGCTCCCTTGAAATCAACATCTTTGGACTTACCAGGGGCTGTCAACCCTTAGTATTATAGGTCTGAACTGTGAGTACCAGTGCCTCTTAGCTCTTGCTGTTATTGTCTCCTAATGCTACAGTTTTTAGTGGCTCCTAGCTACCATCCTCAGCTCCCTCACAGCTAAGGCTCATAGTTACCTCAGTGGTAATCTGGAGCATTTCTAGCAGCTTTTCTGACTCTGGGACTCTTTAGATCATCATTATTGGTCTCTTCCGGTCACCATTGGTCTCTGCTACTCTTGGTTCCTTGCTGTTTCACTGCTGTCTGGGACTTTTCAGGGCTAATAACTTCTAGCATTACTAACTCTTTTTTACAGCAACCTACTTACTCCACCATACCTAAGAATTATGAGTAGGCAATAGGACCACTGAAATGACACTTTTTTTGAGACCTGTTACAACACAAGGTTATAGCACCCAGAAGGGGGTCCTTCTGGGTTGACCTAAGGAGTTCGAGGAAGTGCTTCTTACATACACCAGGAGAAGGCATTTGCATGCACAGTTCCCTACATTTCACAGATCTATTTGGGGACTTTCAGAATAGTGATAGAATTGGGCAGGGTCCTCTGGAGGTTGCAAGGTGGAGTCATCCAGAGTGGTTGCAGGGTGAGTTCATCTGTGTTAGGTCCATGTTTCAAGTTCACTGTAACTAAGGTAAATATTTGTCAGAGCTGTGGTGGAGTTTTCAGGACAACCATTTCTGTCTTGGCAACAATTCAGCCAAACTTCAGGAGAAGGGCTACTTGATTGACAAGATTCTGGGTTTCTGTGAAAAGGGTAGGGCCAAAATTGTGATTGGAACTACTGCTTTGGAGAAGTCTCTCCGAGGGGCTGACATGGGCACTGGAATTAGGGAATTTCAAGAATAATATTGGTCTCTGGTCCCTATCTGATCTCTTCCCTGTCAGGCATGGGTTTGTGGCTTTTCAGAGAGGTAGCAGTGGCACCTGGGCTGGAGGGAGGAGTATTCTGGCCGTGTGCCAAGTTGTGTCTCCTGTCAAAGCTGAGGGAAAGAACATGGCTAGAGGGAAGCTACTGAAGCAACCGCACAGGTGGTGGGAAGACGCTGGGGAGAGTAGCTCAGATCACCCTCAGGAAGGTGAAGAGTGAGGGGAAGGGATATGACTCATGTCAATAGGGTTACATTCCCTCTTGTTGTCAGAGGAAAGAGCAAAGGTCAGGCATCATTTCTTTTCTGTCTCAGAAGAATCTGATAGATTCAATATTTTCTTTGCTTTTTCACCAGTAAAGGAAGCAAGGATGATAACAACTGATCAAGAGGGCCATAATTTTTCCTTTAGCTTCAACAAACTTCCCATAGGTCCTAGACTTTTCTTAGAGTTTATACCTCCCATTTGAGACATTTGTGATTCTTTTTAAAAAGTTCTTTCCTAGCTTTAGAACCTACAAATGCATTTTTCAAGGACCTAGGAGCCATCCCTTGAAATATAATCATTAAAGAAGATACCACCCTAACCTCTAGGGCTATGTTCAGTGGGAGCCAATTAGCAAGCACAGATGGCTTAATCACGGAAGAAACATTTGCAAACTCAGGAAAAACTCCATGTGTTCAACACCTCCCATTGATCATCCTTCCCATTACAGTCCTCCAGTACTTTTCCACTAGCTACTCCAGCACTTAAAAAACAAAAAGCACCCCCACCCTAACTCACCTTTGATCAGCATGGAGCTGAGGCTGAGTTCTGGCCTCTCTCTCCTATTGTAAAAGCTTAAATAAATTCTGCCTTGTCTGTGTAACTTTGTCCAGTACACTGTTGTTTTGACACAAACAACTGGTTGAAGAGAAGATTTAGTGAATGAAAATAATCCTTCACTTCCTGCACTGATGTCCTTTTTGAAAGTGAAAAGAAGCAAGTGAAAGCTCTGCTTTCCTCAGGCATTTTGTATTTCCCACAGATGGTGCAAGTCATGAGTAAAATTATGGTGAGTAAATTCTTGCATTTCTTCTTTAGTTGTACTCTTTTATGCACTCCAGAAAAAGTAGGTGAGAAATCAGGAAGACTGACTGGAAATGGTAATATCTGGAGGGGAAAGCTGGATACATCAGATAGGAAGAAATTAGGAGATAATGAACTACTTAAGGAAAGGCAGAGGAGTAAATAAATGATAATAGAAATAAATAGTTAAAACAAATATAATTATACTTAATGTCTATTATGTATGATAGTCTTCTAAAGATCTAATGTTTAGTAGCTTATTTAATCATACCAACACTGTGTACTATAATTATCTCCATTTCCTTCATAAATAACATATCAGCACAACACAGAGAAGTTGGTAGATTTACTTGAATTGTTTGTGTTATGAAATGATAGAGCTGGGTGTCAAATTCAGGCATTATTGTCTCAGCACCCATCCTTAAAATACAACTGTCACTGTATATTTGCTGTCACTCTGCAGAAATGTATATTTTTATAGGGTAATGGCCTCTGATGGTGGGATTTGGACTATGAGTTCAATCTTATAAGTAAAATGATTTGTTTTGGACAGCAAGGGCCTATTGGAACAATCTTTCAAGAACATTTATAGAATGCTGTAGCTAACTGTTACTTTTGGAAGACATACTAGTGCAGATGACACAGTTCATAATCAAATATATTTGTTGTGTTTTATAGCTTACAATATAATTTTACCTTTAGATTTTATTAAGATTTTATCAATATTATAAGGTAAAGTTAAGAAAATTAACAAAAAAAGTTAAATCAGACACATAAGCTTAAATATCACATGGTTTCTCTTACAAAAGAGACCCAGAGTAAAAGTAGAGCAAAATAAAAGCTAGATGAGAGGAAGTAGAAAGATAGATTGTTCTTAAAGGGGAAAGGATCAAGAGATGTAGGGAGAGAGGAGGGAAGGGAAGGGTAAAGGATGAAGAAAGCAATTGGGATGTGTTATGTACATGTGCCAACTCCACACAAGGAATGTAAATATGTACAGCAAACATGTACTGAAAGCATGTACAAAAAAAGGACAGGTGATCAGAAGATAGTTGGAGAGGGCAGGGAGAAAAGGGAAAGAGAATCAAGAAAGGAATTAAGGTGTGCTATGTATATGTGTATGGGTTTATTATGTTTCAACTAACAAACTTAAGCCCAATAGTACAAGAAAAGGAAAGGCACTGACCACAATTCCCATCCAGTTAGAACTGGAATAAAGAGTATTCATAGTATAGCAAAAAGTAGCACCTTCCCAAAAATGATGTTGAATATATAGCCCAACCTGATTATAATGCTAAAATCTCCACCTTTGGTAGAACGTGGGACTTGTGTTCTGGAAAACGTGGAAACATATACTAATAAAATCCTTCCCTGTGGCTTGTCTTCTACTTCTTTCAAAAGTTCTCATCCCCAGAATAACCCAAGACCTCACATAAGCCAACAGCCCTTTATCCTCAGAGAACTCAGAAATTTTTGGTATGAGGCCATCTAGATTTCTGATTTGCATAACTGAATGAAGATCATTTCTATTTGATTTAAACATCCGTCACAAATTTTGTAGAGGCCTAGAAAGTAAAATCAACAGAGACTAAATACAAATTGACACCTTAAAGTTAGATGATAAAGGAATAAATTGCATAAATATTTATGTCAAATTCCTTAGAACATAAGTATTTCTGTTGAGTATGAGACCTACAATTTTGGGTCACTGAAGGTTTGTTTTTTCCTCTATGAAAACTCTGTAAAAAAAAAATCAAAAAATAAAACCAATGAAAACAATGTTTGGCAATTGAGAAAATGCACAGGGTAATTGCTAAACAAAGACTACTCCAGGGAAAGACTCACTAACTTGTAATTTAATTAGAGATTGTTAACATGATACCAGAGAAAAGAGGTCAGAGCTAACATTTGAAGAAACATTGAAAAAGTAAGAAAACAGTCATGATCTAGCTTCTGTATTTTCAAGACTCCATAGAGCCTGCTGAGTGAACTGTTCTTCCTTGATACTGATGAAGTCTCTCTAGTTGAAACTCTTCTCTTTCTCTGCAAATTTACAGATTAGAAATAACTAAATTAAAATCTTTAATTATAGGAAGCAAAAAATATGAGTGGCCTTTTTATTGCAGTACCTAGGAATATGAAGCCAGAACACAGAAGTAAGTATTCCCTTGAAATGAGCACTCAGTAACAGAAAATGTGAGGCAGAAGAAACTTTTTACCTCTCCACTTCGCATTTTAAAATCTGCAGGGAGGAATGTGCTCTTTATTGACATCTTGTTTAGCAAAAGCAGTCGAAACTCATTATAGAGAGCCTCAAAGTAGTTTTGAAATGTACAATGCTGAGAACATTTTGGATCTTAAAAAGGTAGTCGAGTTGACAGAAAATACATTAGCGACAAGACGAAAGGATCTACACATGTTAAGAAATCACTTTTTAGGGGGAAAACATAAATGTTTCAGAGAAAGCAAACACGACTCACTCTAAAGTTTCTGGATCCTTTTAGTATGCACCAAGCTTCTTGTCCTGTTAGACTACAGAATACGAGAATAACAGGGTACACAGAAAAATGCACAGTGAATCAATCTCTCAGTCTCTGTCCTTTTCTCCTTTTTAAATCTTTCTTTCTCTATCCCTTGCTTTCCCATGTGATTCTCCTTTCTGCACATCGAGTTTCTCAGGGTGAAGAGAACCTCAGGCAATCTCTCCTAAACCTGAATTAAAGAAGGATTTCTATGATTATTGTCAGGGAGGGATGACAGAGTTTTTTTTTTTTT
>RJWT010000744.1:30029-58818 GCA_004365215.1 Cuniculus paca | reverse complement strand
GGTACCTTGGCTTTTTACTTCCACATCTCCCAGCCTGGCCAAGGCATCCACAGCATCATGGATTGGGCAATCTGTAAAGGGAGCTAGAAGGGCTTCCACTGACCTAAATATGCCAGCCAGCCTACTGGCCAGGACCATGTCCTTCATGTGTGCCATTAGCAGTTCCTCATCTGGGCTATGGTACTGAGGTGTGTGCATCATTTGCTGCAAGTCCATTTCTTGTAGCACAGTTATCAAGTCTAGATAGTGACTCACTCCTGCAGGTCACTGAATTCTCCCAAACCATGTAAGCACTGCCATCCACCAATTTATCACATCTGATTACCTGCTTCTGGGGCAGTCCTCTGCACATCCTGCAGAACCCATCTCAAAAAGGGGATGCTGCTGGCCCTCCTTTCTAGGTTAGTGGTTCCTCTACCTCTACTTTTTCACAAATTGCCCACTTAGCATACAGAACCAGGGGGTTTTCCTGGACATGATGACTTATGCTTCTGGAAACATTTCTGGAGGAGGCAGTGCTTCCCATGCCTTGCAACATGAGCTCTGCAGCAGTCAGGCATTTCTCAGGGTCCTCCTCTATCTGCTGCAGCTGGTCTACTTGCTGGACAAGGCCATCCATCTCCACATGGCAGAAGAGAATGAAGAATAGCCAAGCCACCACCCTGATGTTTCATGGTGGTGGGGGGATTTGTCTATTGCTTATTGCTTCCAAGGCTTACAAGACATCCATAATCTCCAGATGGACTAATTCCCAGTCCTCCCAGTGTTCCCAAGATGCCGAGAAGGTGGCTACAGGTAGCCAGGGAGAGGCTGGGGGTTGCTTATTAGCCATTCTCTGAGGCTTCCCTCACTTTGGGGCACTGTTTCCATAGCTTCCATGGGAACGCTCATCGCAACATCCTGGCGACTACGCCAGGTGTCAGCCCACTAGTGGGGGCAACCAAGGGAGATTTTTGCAGGTGAGGTCCCCAGAAAGCATGTATGCAAGACAACAGCAACAACAGCAGGCAGCATGGAGCAGAGCTCAACAGCACAAGAGTGCAAGTGTTGCCTGCATCTTTAATGTATCATTCTTATACATGTATCTCATATTTACATCCTTACATAGTGCCATAACCAGTGCACGTGTGCTTACCTGCGCTAAGTCATGGTTCCATAACTGTACCCCACTGCGTGCTTGCACTTTACAAGCAGTGTGATGTCTTCAGGTGTCCTTAGACACCCCTGAGCTTTGAAGCGATGTGAGTGGTTCCCCACTGATGTAAAGACACAGTAGTATATTCAATAGTCATGTGGAATAATTATTTTCTCTGCATAGCATCTAACAGTATGAAATAAAAAGACTTTATTAGCTGGGCCTGTTACTAGAAGACTGTAATTCTAGCACTTGGGAAGCTGAGGCAGGAAGATCACTGCAAGTTCAAGGCTATCCTGAGCTATGGCTACCCAGTGAATTCAAGGCTGGCCTGGAATACATAGAGAGACCCCGTGTCATAAAAAAGAAAAAAACAAAACATACAAACCCAAAACAGGCTTTATTGTTTGTGTTAACTTTGGATGTTTTATTTTTTCCAAATTAATTTCTTAAATACATAAACCATACAATGGCGCACACTGATAATCTCAGCACTCTAGAAGGTGGAAGCAGGATTATAAGTTCAAGCCCAGCCTGAACAACTTAGGGAGATGACCCTGTCTCAGAAAATAAAAAAAAAAGACTGGAGATTTAGCTCAGCGCAAAGGCCCTGAGTTCAACCCCCAATACAACAAACAACAACAACAACATAAAAGAAAATCAAACTAGTATAAAAGGTTATACTTAGAGAAGTCCTGCTTTCATTCCTGTTCTCTTCTCATGCTTTCCTTGTTCCTTATATTTAACTATTTTTTAAGGGAAAATACTGCATTGTAGAAAAATGTTAACTAATACATGTTGAAGAAAATGTTTAATTGGAAACTCTATAAGTCTAAGTGAAATAATTCAGGCAAGGATGATACAACTTTAGGTAAAAGGTTGCTGGAAAAGAGGATATTGGCACAGAACCAAAGGATCACCCCACAGAGCACTTGCTTGTTGTGAAGGAAAAACATTTTACAGTGGCAAGGTCTGATATCACCATCTCCACCAGGCAGTCAAGCTGGACAATATGTCCTCACTGATGAGACACTACCCCATACAGCACCAGCCATGAAGCACTAAAAAGTTTAATGTGATTGTAGCCAAGCCTTTAGTCTAAATATCCAGTTTGTGAATACAGATTGGCTGAGGACAGAGGAACAAGTTAAACCACCAGAACAATTCAGGATATGATCATCTTACAAGACAACTCACCTGGCTTGATTGCTTTCTCTTTTCTCTTTCTTTTCTTTTTTTTTCTTTTCCTTTTCTAGACAGTTTTACTATGCAGTTCAAGATGGCCCTAAACTCACTTTGTAGCCCAGGATGGCCTTGGACTCACAGAGATCCTTGTGCCTCAGCCTCCTGTGCTGGGATTACAGGTGTGCACCACAACGCCCAGTTCATCTGGTTTCTTTAAACAGGCAGTGTCAAGAAGGAAAAGTAGCACTCCCATTCCAGGTTAAAAGAGATTAAATAGGATTAGATTTTTAAAAGACATATAGTAATGTAGCAGAAAATAACACCCACCCCAGCCAGTATACTTCAGTTAGTTGCCAGGTAACACTTCTGGTTACAGTTACCGTTACTTTTGTTTCTTAGAAACAACTGGTCACTGTGATACATAGCTGGTCACTAAGATGCGTACTGTAAAAACCGATCAAAGATAGCCCAGTACTCAACCTCTGTACCTCCCCTTTGCAACCCCACAAAAATTTCCCTCCCTAGGTCTTCAGGGTCTGATATTTTCAGGGACAATTGATTCCCCATCAGTGCCTGTCTGATGTTAAATAAATCTGCCTGCAAATCCTGGGCAATGTGTCAGTGTTTCTGTTTGCTGTTGCAATAAAGGATTTGCATCAGGTACCCAAAGATCAACAGTTTGCAATATTAACTCATTATTATTCTTAAATTTGTGTATAGCAGTCAGGTGTGGTGGTGCATGCCTGTAATTCCAGCACTTGGGAAGCTGAGACAGAAAGATTGCTGCAAGTTCAAGGCCAGTGTGGGCTACATAGAGAGGTTAAGGCCAACTTGAACTACATAGCAAGACACTGTCTCAAAAAACAAGTAAACAAAAATCTGTGTATAGTTATAGAAGTAATGTGTGAAGTGTGATGCTGATTCTTTACATTAACAATAAGATAAACTTTGACCAGTAGAAATGCATAGTTTTATTTATATAAACCATTTAATAAACTTTTAAAAATTAAAGTTATCTTATTTAAAATGACAGTATTTATACTCATATTTGTTTTTAATTCTACCAAATAATTTTAAATATTTTAAGACAGTTTTTAAAAATATGAAAATAGTTTTAATAACATATTTCTGATAAAATATACTAAATATAAACTTAAGTTTTATATTCTATATTACTGCCAAAAGAAAGCAAATTATGAGAAAATTCCTGTTAGAATGAAATTCATAATTTTGCTAGAATGAAGGTAAGACAAACTTGAGAAAGTTCCTTCAGGATAAACATCTGAAAATACAACAAAAGATATAAACAATGGAATAGCTAAATACATAAGGAATAGTCAAAATAAGTAGGATTCCTGATAGATCTGAGCAAAAGGAAAAGTAACATTAATTTAAGATATATATCTTTATCACTCACCTAAACTATTCAATACCCAGATATGAACAATAATTAATTTCAATCCTCTGGTATGTTGCACTTTGACACATGAAAACCATAGTACTATCCATCTATGGTCATAAAAATTTATTTACCAAGATAGGAATACGGAAATACAATATTTAAAATTGACTAGCCTGATTAAACTATTTTAGATAGTATCTAGATCTACTTTTAAATTCTTGTCTTAAGATTAAGGTTGGGCCTGACTGCAATTTCAAATGCTAAAAATAACTAAGCAATATTCATAAAGTTTCAAAAACAAAACTGCAATTTAAGAAGACACTGTGCCCCCAAGTGAGCCTGCCACGTTTGGGGGAGCATCAGTGAGCCGCCACCCTGCACCTCTCCACCACTCTGGGAACCTTGGATCAGAGAAACCCAGCTGCCTAGCCCAGTTCCCTGATTCATGGAAAGGACACCAGTGCAGGAAACACCTGGACTCATCAATTGGCTGATTCAGAGGAACACAGGAAAATGTCAAGACAAAGGAGCAAGGTGCAATCTCAGATCTCCAGCCCACCCAGAACAAGTCCAGGAGACAAAGACACAAAAGAAATTAGAAGCCACACACCTGAAATTCCTGAAATGACAGCAACTGAAGAAACAACTTGGTACTTACATTGTTTGATTAACTTTGCATGCATACATCTGGTAGTCTGAGTAGCTATTTAGAGGATAGCAGTGTGCAGTGTAGTAATTATTGTTGATTTCCTACTGTGTTTTTGAAATCCAATATTGTTCTCATTGTTTTGTTTCATTTTGTTTTATTTTCTTTAAAATAAAAAAGCATATTAAGCCATTTACACATATTCAAAATTTCCTTTCACACGTAAGAAAAAATTTCAGACATTCAAAAGCTGAGAAAATATATAATCTATCAGTATTTCTTGAAAAAATCATATAAAGATGTCTACCAAACAATCTAAAATGAAGAGCTTAAGATTAGATTTCTGAGAAATGGCAGTGTGAGTGCGTTCTTGTTACTCAACTGTCAGTTCCCACCCAAATTACAACCACTTCTTTCACTCAGGAATGGAATGTCTGAATTAAAGCTCATGTCTGTTTAACTCTTTAAATACAAGGAACTAGAACTTTCCTTTCCAGGCAAAATGAAGACTTGGGAATCTGTAGACGAGCAAAAGCCTTAGGATAAGGACAAAAGTCACTGATGTAACATCCTACTGGACCTCAAGAAGAGTCATTTTTGCTTCTCTGTCCTTGTGGGTCGGTGGGGAATTGGCAGACTGACTGAATTCTTCTCAAAGATCTGAGGGGTCAAGGGAACAACAGATCATTCTCAATAGTGGATAAACCACCTCTGTTAGGGCCCCCCCCCACTGGGTCATGAGACAGAACACCTCTCAGAACTAGTGGAGTTGCACTAGAGATACACCACAGACCTTTGGCTCTGAGCAAGAGCGGAGTGGGAGGCGAAGGAGGACACAATCCCTAAGCCAGCAGCCAGAGTGAGGAGGAACACACAGAACACAGAGAACCACTCTCACCTCCTGAAACAAAACCACTGTAGGACACAGAAGCCACCTTAAACAAGAGAAGAATGTGCTTAAAAGAAACCTGACTACAAATCACAAGCCACGGGTTTTAAACTTAAAAGGTTAATAGATAAATCAAAGCAGAGAAAGGTCACTATGTAGATTTCAGTTCATTCAAGGTCAAATTAAAGCCTATCTCAGAACATTCAGGCAACATGCAAAAGGATAGTTCTCATGAGAGAAAAAGTAAACATTGCCCAGATAGGTCCAAGGGCATTTCTCATTTAAAAAAGAATCACAAGAGTGCCAGGAGAACTTAAAGAAAATGAAAATGTATGTCTTGAAGTGGTTCACTGAGTGCCAGTTAGAATTAGGTAAAATATACACACTTAGTTTCATAAAACTACATTCCAAGGATAAAAATCATAAAAGCTTCTAAAGTAAAAAAAAAAAATGTGAAAGAAATAAATCATCACTTCCCTACCCCACCAGAAAAAAAGAAAACTCTCCAACACTATAAAGCAAAATCAGTTTAGTTGCTTTCTTATTCAAGCTTGAGACTTTCTAGAGTAATGTATTTTGCAAAAATGGTATAGGTGACTTGCTCTTGAATATTCCGCCCAATTTTTTTTTCACTCAGCAAGTGAAGGATATTTTGACTAGATAACAGACACCTGTATAATACCAAAGTGCCAGGCACTACTCTAAGTATTTTAGAAATAACTTAATCCTTGTAATGATCAAATGAGGTAGCTACTGCTACAATCCATGTTTTACAGATGAAGAATGGAAATACAGAGGTTAAGAAATTTGCCCCCAAACACCCTGCTAAATGGCACAACCTTTTTCTCTTTGCTACTCTCAGCCAATGTGCATATAATATTAAAAAGCCATTAACAGAATAGAGACATTATATAAATAAAAAGTAGCAATTCAAGCAGATAAAATGGTCATAAACTGTATGAACTAATGACACACATATATTGGAGTTCAAAAACATTTGTGGATGAAAAAATATACTATGACTTAGAAAATAGTAAAAAGTCAGCCAGGCGTGGTGGCTCACGCCTGTAATTCCAGCACTCGGGAGGCTGAGACAGGCAGATCGTTGTGAGTTTGAGACCAGCCTGGGCTACAAAGTGAGCTCAAGGCTAGCCTGAAAGGCATAGTGAGACCCTGTCTCAAAAACACCAGGGCTGGGGATCTAGCTCAGTGGTCTAAGTGCCTGCCTGGCAAGCGCAAGGTCATGAGTTCAATCCCCGGTGCTGCAAAAAAAAAAAAACAAAAAACACGAAAATAGTAAAAAGTCAACCTGACAGAAAAATGGGCTAAGGATATAAATATGCAGAAGAATAAATATGAATACTAGATAAGAATAAATAGTAAATATATACACATATAATATATATGAAAAGATGTTTAAAATACTATATAGAGAATATAAAATATTTATATTAATGACATATCACCTTACATCCATTATAGTTTTAAGAATTAAGAGTAGTTAGCACTGTTACTTGTCACAACACTACCTATTATTTTTATATTGTTCACATTTTCATATTTGTTATAACAGGCACTAAACAAATAAAAATTATTACTGTATTTTTACAATTTGTACAATTATTTTTTGTTTGTTTTGAGACATGATCTTGCTATGTCATTCAGACTGGGCTTCAACTGACTTATATAGCCCAGGCTGACCACAAACTCATGGTGATCCTCCTGCCTCAGCCTCCCGAGTGCTGAGATTATAGGCATGCACCACCATTCCTAGCAATTTGTACAATTATTGCATTTGTTTGTTACTGCCAGAGGACTTCAAACTCAATGAGATGCAGGAACTTTCTCACTCTAGCACTATGTGCCAGACAAATGGCAAATATTTGTTAACGAATGAACAAATATGAGTGAACACCTACACTAGTAAAGTTACTAATAAAATGGAACTCATATATACTTATGAGATGTGTGGGTTTATAGTAATATTTGTGAATTTGTATAAAACTGGACTCCTGTATGACAATGTTAGTTTTAACCTTGTGTGTGGCACTATACCCACAATCTAAATAAATCTTCAAAATATAAGGAGTTATGTAAAAGAACAATGTTTATTTTTTTATTTTTTTGTTCAATTTTTTTTATTTTAAAGAGAATAAAACAAAACAAAACAGAACAAAACAAAGCAAAAGAAAACAGAATAGAGTCAAACATAATATAGCATTTCAAACAGAACACTGCAAGCTATACAGGTTTTCAAAACATAACAGGAGATTGACAATGGTTACCCTAGTGTCTCTTGCTTACTTCAAAATGGTTGTTCATACATTTACAGACAATAAACTCAAACAAAACAAAGTAATATAAAACCAGATAAAACAAAAGAGCATTACAGGCCTTCAAGTCAGACAACAAGAAATGAGCATTGGCTACCGTAGTGTCTCATTTTTCAAAAGAGCTGTTCCTATCTTCTCACATATTGCCTTCAAATAGTAGGAAAGGGACTTAAACCCATCAAATCAAAGAATAAAAGCACCATTGGACTTCAGAACCTTCTCTCCATATTTATCGGGAATTTTGTATCTTATTGAGTCTTTCAGTTTCTTGCACTAGGGAGACAATGCGGTGTTTACACATGTGTGTTTGGTTTATTTCCCTTATAAGTATGGCCTCAAGTCGCATCCATTTACCTATAAAAGCCTCCATGTGATCACTTTTTATGGCTGAATAGTACTCCGTTATATAGAAATACCACATCTTCTTTATCCATTCCTCAATTGATGGGCATTTGGGTTGTTTCCAAGATTTGGCTATTACAAATTGTGCTGCTATAAACATGGGTGCACATATATCACTGTGGTAAGATGATTTCACTTCTTCTGGGAATATGCCCAGAAGCGGAATAGCTGGGTCAAATGGGACTTCCAGTCCTAGCTTTGTGAGAAACCTCCAGACTGACCTCCACAGTGGTTGCACCAGTCTGCACTCCCACCAACAGTGGAGAAGGGTTCCTTTTTCCCCACAGCCTCTCCAGCATTTATTGTTGGTGGTTTTCTTGATTCTGGCCATTCTTTCTGGAGTAAGATGAAATCTCAGAGTTGTTTTAATTTGCATTTCTCTAATGACCAATGATACTGAACATTTTTTCATGTATTTATTTGCCATTCGTATTTGCTCAGCTGAGAAGTGTGTTTTCATCTCAGATGCCCATTTCTGGATTGGGTCTTTGAATTTCGAGGGCCTCATATTTTTTAATTCTTTATATGTTCTAGATAGATCTTTGTTTGAAGGGCAGTTGACTAAAATTTTTTCCCAATTTCTGGGTTTTCTTTTCACTCTGTTGGAGATTTCTTTTGACATGCAAAAACTTTTTAACAAGACAGGATCCCAATTGTTGATTCTGGGAAGTGTTTCCTGTGCAGTTTGACTTTTGTTCATGAATTCTCCACCTACCCCTATGTTTTCAAGATTTCTACCTACTTTGTTTTCCAGCAGATTTAGTGTAAAAGAAGAATGTTTTTAATTGCAGTAGTTATAGTGGAAAAACACTAGAAACAAGGAAAGTTCATCATTAAGACCATGGTTGAGGGCCAGGCATGGTGATGAATGCCTACAATCCCAGCATTCAGGAGGCTAAGGCAGGAGGATCCCTCAAATTCAAGGCCAGCCTGGGCAACATGGTGAGTTCAAGACCACCATTAACTATATAATAAGATCCTGTCTCAAGACAACTAAAAAATAAAACAAATATTGTTTGGGTGAAATATGGCACATACATACCACACATTATTTCAAGAGCTGAAATTGGGCCCACAGGTGTGGATTTAGGACTCGTATAATTTTAAGCAAGAAAATCAAGAGTCAGATATGTATTGGTAATGTAAGCCCATTTAATAAAACAGTGACTAAAACTCCACTCTACACAATCATATGTATCAGCCCAGGAAAAGGCAAGATACGTCATTAATAAGAGGGTTTGGATATAAGCAAAGAAGAAATTTTCTTTTACAAATTGATCATACCAAAATGAGCACAAATGATATTGGCTCAATGATGTACAATGATGACAAAAACCATTGCTCATTGTCTTGCTTTCTTAGTTACTAAGACACCATACCTGACACCCACAGGTGGACAGAGAATATAAACCTTAAGGAAGGAGAGGTTTACTTTGGCTCAGTTTATAGAGGTTTCAGGCCATAGTCGGTGGTCAAGGAAGAGGGAGGTATACCAACAGCCTCGCCATGTCCCCAGTGAGCTACTTCCTCCAACCAGGCTTTACCCCATCATCACATTTAGCTATAAACTCATCAGTGAAACAGTCCACTGACAGCCAGGTATGATGGTGCGCGCCTGTAATCCCAGCACTCAGGAAGCCGAGGCCGGAGGATCTCTGCAAATTTGAGGCCAGCCAGGGCTTAACATAGTGAGTTCAAGGCAAGCCTGCATTACAGAGTAAGACCCTGTCTCAAAAAAACCAAATCAAAAAACAGTCCACTGAGGAGCACAGTACATCCAAGTTCCAGTCACCTCTCAAAGTCCACACCTGAGCACACGAAACATTATACGTCTAGGAAAAAACTGTAACACTCACCATTCTCTCTATTCTCAGTCTGGCTTTCAATATAGAAGAAAAAGTGCCAGCGGCACTCTATCCCATGCAGTTGAGCCATGACAGTGGAACCTGACCAACAGGAAGTAAAACTCTGCTAGGATCTCTTAGAAAATTTTGTTTTCTCCTTGAAATGAAAGACAGGAGAAACAACAAATATCCTTCCTTTCTGCTTTTGAAGATGGTTATCTGAGGAAGTCATGACTGAAGATATGAGAATTATCTTTTAGCAATAAGAAAGCCAGTACCATTGAGAGGTTAGTCGAAAGCCCTCACTTTGCTAAACTGCTGTAAACCCTACAACCGTTACTTCCAGTCTTCCTATTGTATACTAGATATATTTAATAAGCTCCTATTATTGACATTACTTTAGGTATTTGGGTCAACTGCAGTCAACTATCTTAAGCAACCCTGTTTCTGTGGGGTTTATGAATACACGGACATTTTTACTACCAAAACTTTAACAGTACTTATTGTATGTTAGAGAGGTAGAAGACTCCAACTAGCATTTTTTTTTTTTAAACAAGGAATCAAACTCAGGACCTTGCACCTGCCAGGCAGGCACTTATGCCACCAAGTTATATCCCTGGCCCCCAGATAGTTTTTATTTAATCTCCATACTTTTATAAAGTATTTGGATTTATGTAATTAAATCAAAATAATAAAGCTAATATTAAATTATGACATCAGAGTCAGGCAGCAAATAAGACAAACGAGATACATTTAAGTGTAGTGTGATTATCAAACATGGGACAGACTGTCAAAAGTTACTAGCTAATAAAAAAACAATGAAAAAAGTACTAAAATAATTTGGAATTTTAAAAAGACTGAGTAGTGTAAAACTTGAAGCCTTAAGAGAGGCTGAAATATAATAGGTCATGTCATGGTTAGCACTGACAACGCAGGTTTAAGAATTCTTTGGAAGAGTTAAAAAATATCCACTATAAAAATAAAAACTAAAACATAAAAGACAGGACCTTGAAAAGGGTTAAAAACAACCAAAATCTGGTTCCCAATTAAAAATAGTAGCCTAGGACCCCTCCCCTACACAGAGGACCTCTACGGGCCAGTGAGAGCATAGGTAAACCCTCCCTCTGGATAAAACAAAAATATTGTGAAAGATTTAACCCACAACTTTTCTCAATGAAACACAGAAGTATAAACCAGACCACAAAACATAAGTACGTACAAATGCTAATTTATGATGGAATTGTCCTAAAAAATGTCATGAATTGAAATATTCAAAGTCAAAAACGCATTTAACCAAGACGGCAGTGCATGCCTGTAGTTCCAGAATTCAGGAGGCTGAAACAAGATGGTGGGATCACTTGAGACAATGCATTGAAGACCTGTCTGCATAACATAGAGGCCTATCTCTAAATAAATAAATAAATAAATAAATAATCACTTAGCCTCACCTACCTTAAGTGAGGTCACATAGAATACGTTAACTCAAAGCCTGTTTTATAAAGAAGTGTTGAATATCTCATACTCACAGAGACCTATGTCTTCTAAATACGAGATTTGAAAACACAATATAAAAAAAACCTATAAATTATCAGTTGTTGATCCTCATTGGTTGCATGGCTAAATGGAACTGTGGATCACTGTCCCTCCTCCAGTATCACAAGAGTATTTTACTGCTTTACCACTAGCCTAGGAGAAGTCCAAAATTCAAAATACACTTCCCATAGATATCACTTCTGCACCATGTAAGGTGAAAAATTCTAATTTGAAAAGATTGTAGGTTGAGGACTACTTGTACTGCCGAAAGCACCTGAGATTGTGTAGAAAGAATGGAGAGATAGTTCAGAGGTGGCAGATCTCAAAAAACACCAACAAAAATATATTTGCACCCTCAAATGCATGTGCAAAGAACAAAGGTGAGCCAAATTGGCACACTATAAAACAGACTGCATCATGAAGATTAAGCAACCAAAAGAGAAAAAAAATTTGAGAAATGCCAGTAAAGTACACTTAAACTGAATTTCACTAAATAATATTGTTTAAAATGGGCACATCAGAGATACTATCAGAGGCTAGAATGTGCGAGGTCTTGGGTTTAACCACCGGTAATGCAGAAAAGGTAAAATCAGAAATAAAATGAAAAAGCAAACTTAGCAACAGATGGAGCATATTCCCTCAAAGAATATGAAAAATTTGTAATCAAAAAAGAACAAAATGATTATTTTCATTAGGCAATTCTGTCAATAACAGGAAACAAAAATAAGCTCGAGGGTAGAATCCTTGAAATATATATCTCAAAATAGAAGAACATTAAAACAATACAGAAACACCTATTCACACTTTCCATTGGCAAAGACTGAAATATTGCCAACATACTCTGTGGGTGAAGCTTAGGGGAAACAGGCACCCCTGTACTGCAGGTACATCTTCGCGCTAATTTTAAGGAACTACATACCCTTTAACCTGACAATTCACATTTCTATTGGCTTATGCTGAAGATACCTCTTGTGTGAAACTGATACATGTACATTATACATCAAAACTTTTTTTTTTTTTTGCGGCACCGGGGATTGAACTCACGACCTTGCACTTGCCAGGCGGCGCTTAGACTGCTGAGCTAGATCCCCAGCCCCATCAAAACTCTTTTCATCCCCTTTTCTTTCTTGCTTTCTCTGTCTGCTTCCCTTTTGAAAAAAACCTGTCTCCCTACTTTGTATCTTGTATATATACTCCAGGTGTCTCATATAAGAAAGATCATATTTGAATTCATGTGACTTATTTCATCCAACATTATGGTCTCAAGGTGCATCCATTTTCCTAACATGTACTGCAAACATCTACGAAACAAAAACAAACAAGGAGCTGGGTGTGGTGGCATACTCCTGTAGTCCCAGCACTCGGGAGGCTGAGGCAGAAGCATCGTCGCAAGTTCAAAACCAGTCTGGGCTACAAAGTGAGCTGAAGGCCAGCCTGAACTGCATAGAAAGATCCTGTCTCAAAAAAACCCCAAACAAACAAACAAGCAAAAAACAAGGAAAGGGATCAAAAGATGGGTACAGGGAGAATGAAGAGGATGGAAAAAGAATTAAGATGTATTGTGTGTGTCAATTTCCCACAAAGAATAGTAAACATTATGTACCACAAACATGTAATGATTAAGAAAAGATTATGCATTGTAATGCTGTTTATCTGCAGGTATTGGCATCTATACGCTCATACATAGGAGTGTTGAACAAATTATGGGTAGACAATGGAATCCAATCTTTTTGATATACAAGAAACACAGGACAATTGCTTACAATTATGAGCACAAGCGAAAAGTGCAACAGCATTTATAGTATCCTACTCTTTGCATAAGGAAGAAATAAGAAAGGTATGTGCACCTACTCCTTCATGCAAAAAATAAAGAGAATACAGAAACCAGTTTGGTTTTACACACACGGCATGTTGGACCATGATAGAAAGGGCAAAAGCAATTAGAGGGGGAGGGAGGATATCATTTTTCTAAGTATTTTATAAAACATTGTAACTTTTCTATGTTAAGGTATTATACATGCAAAGAAGGAATGAAGGGAGATAAGCAGAAAAGGAAAACGAAACGACAAAGAGAAAAGGAGGTAGTGGAAACAGAAAAGGAAAGCAGGGAAAAGAGGAAGGGAGTGCAAGGAGGTGGAAGGAAGGAGAGAACAAG
This sequence comes from Cuniculus paca, assembly GCA_004365215.1. Taxonomy (NCBI): domain Eukaryota; kingdom Metazoa; phylum Chordata; class Mammalia; order Rodentia; family Cuniculidae; genus Cuniculus; species Cuniculus paca. Next base: position 45,294 of record RJWT010000744.1, on the reverse strand, counting down.
AAATGATGTAGGTAGGCCCTAAGGAGGAATGTAGATAGAAACACACGGATCAAACATTTCAAGTAACATAACCATACTGAAAGCATGGGTAGTACTGAAGTTTTGGACACACTGTTTGAACTAGGTTCCCCAAATCTGAAGACTATGTGAGCTCTAAATACACTTTGAATTTTATTCACAAGACCTCTGTTTAACAAAGGCTAACACTTCTTACGCTATTTTCTGTGTATTATAAGATTGAAAAACTACATAATTACGTTGGAGTGGATGCTATCTCATATGCAGAATGAAGTAACATGTATGAAAAGAGAGTAGGAAGACCCCTGTGATGTTGGACTAGAATTAAGAAGTACCAGAATGCATGGGCTTAAGGCATGATATAAAGGTTTACAGAAATAGAAATATGTGCAAGTAAACGTATGTGTTTGTATTTTCTAGCAGTCTGCTTTGAGACCTTAATAACAGTAACACTGGTAGCATAAGTACAACTGTCTAGACCATGGTTACTAAATTCCAATTTTCCACTAAAAAAATCGGTGATACATGGAAGAATTACTGATTTCAGGGATGAAGAAGGAAAAGTACGCGATGAGTCAAAAAAAAAAAAAGGGAAAACCAGAGTGAGGCTGGATATATCAAAATGACAAAGAGCCAGCTCCACAGGGGTCATAGTGGTAAAATCTAAGGCAATTTGAAAGCCAACATAATGACGAAGAATTAACAGCTGAATAAAATTGAAGCCACGAGACCACCCTACAGATTGCACTAATGTGTCAATGCTAATGTCATGAGTTTTGACCATTGTACTATAACTATATAAGAAAATGTCCTTGAGCTGAAATGTGGTGGCCGGAGGCAGGACTTGCAAGTTTGAGTCCCACCCGGGCAACTTACCAAGACCCTTTCTCAAAAAACAAATAAAAAAAAAATGGCTGGGGGATGTAGCTCAGAGCACCACTAAATTCAATCCCGCAGTACTGAAAAAAAAATCCTTATAGAAAATATACATTTTTAGGAAAAACACTGAAATATTTAGGGCAAAAGGAGCATCACATCAATACACTCTCATATGATTCAGGAAAAAAAATTAAGAAATTACTGTAATGATAAAATTAAGTTGCTGGTATAGGGATTTAGCTCAGTGGCCTAAGTGCCTGCCTGGCAAGCACATGGTCCTGAGTTTGATCCCCGGTGCCAAAAAGTAGATAAATAAAATAAAAATAAAATTATGTTGCTAACACTTGATCAATCTAAATGAAGTATACATGGAGATTCTTTGTATTCATATTCATTTCTTGTAACTGACACTGTCAAAATAAAAAGCTAATATATCTGGATTTCACACAGAATTCTATCTACTGGTCTGAAGTGGAACCTACCCATTTAAGATTGTAATCTACACTAAAGCCATACGGACTTCAAGGGTTAGGGAAAAGCAATAGTTCCTAGAGGGGAGTTCAGGGCAGATAATATTAGCACTATCTACTTCAATGTATAAAATAAGCAATTAACAAAAACTATCTTTCAGCACAAATAACTTTACATTTAACTTTATAAGGCAAAAACTCTTAAGATATACAGGGGAAAAAATATATGTACAAACCTATCAGAACAAAAGCTTCATTAGGAAACTTTTGCTTTAGTAGTGTTAACCACTACTGAAGAGAGCCTGGCACACACCTGTAGTCCTAGCACTTGGGAAACTGAGGCAAGAGAATTGTCAGCTCAAGGCTTGCCTTAACTACATAACAAGACCCTCAAAAACAAAGGCCCCTCCCCCCAAAAAAGTGCCTGACATACAATCACCTAATAAAAATTCTGACCCATTACACACTTACTATGAGGATGGAACAAGTTTCCTATTGTCTATTCAACATGTAACAAAGGCTCAGTAGATGTCTGAATGGCTAACTAGTGAATCTACTTTGACATCTGTAGGAGACTGAGTAGTAAGGAACATCTTGTAGTGGATCAGAATTCTTGGGAATAAAAAATGGATGCGCACATCTCCATCTTAACTTGAAACAAGCTGACACCACACTTGATAATGTGGATATAGATCCTCCCACTACACAAAACTACTCATATTACCATAGATGGCATAGGCTTACTGAACTGTGATCCTAAGTAGGCAGTCTTCCATTGATAATTACCCCGCCACCACCAAAAACAAAACCCTATAATCCAGAGAATCTACCAATGTATGCAAAAATCTGCATTACTACTTTTGACAGATGTCTTATTTAGCTGATTAACTAAACCATGTGGCAAGAGAACTCCTTGGATTTTTCCATGAATATATTTTGTATTTATGTGGGAGCACAACTAGGGTTTGCTGGGGGGGAGAAAACATGGGAAGTTGATAGAATGTTTGGCTTTTTTAAATGCTGAGGACTGAACCTAGGCATTCTCACTGAGGCACACCCCTGGCCTTGGATATGTGCTTTGCAAAAAGCATAATCAATATAAAACATTTATAGTAAGTACAAAAACTTGAGCTGAATAGTAAACATCTTAGGGTTTGTGACCAATGTGCAGCAAATTTGCCAAATCTGCCACTATGGTGAAGTTTTAGACATGTATTTAAATGGGTGAGCCATCTATCAATAAAATATTATTTACACAACAGATGTGGGCACTGGCTATATTTTGTAATAAAACCTAAACCAGTAGGCAAGGAGAAACGGACTAACAGGAGAGTCATGCTTCAGGACAAAGATTTAGAAATTTCTGCACAAGTGTCAGGATGCATATAATCCAAGGATGGCAGAGATACTAGAAGATAGCAGTATCTGAAAATAGAACACCAAAATGAATAAATAAATAGTAGTATTTTTTTTTTCCTAAACACGCATGGGAAATATTAGGATTCCCTTAACTATCATTTTGGCACAATTACAAACATCTTACTTGTGAAGTGCAGGGACACTGCAATATTCGATCATATTTATTATCTAAAAGGCAGTACAGTACAGTAAGGGCCCTATAAAGGTATATGCAGCATACTTAAGTTTGTCAAACTGACAATGTAAAACATGAAACCTCATGCCTCACATTTCCTATGGCATATCTGACACACCAAAACTTGTCACATATCATGCACAAACCACCCAAAATTGAGTCAAAGATTGACAATCAGAGAGGGAGGGCAGGTAAGAACCCCTTACAAACAAATCAAAAGCCAAACAGAAACTGACAATAGAGCTGTGTTTGGGAAAAGCTCTCTTCTAGTGAATTGTTAAATTCATTACAAAGGTTAAAAATTAAACTGTCCAATATCACATTTCAAACTTTTTCAACATTTACACGTCTGTAATGAAAACATACTACTAGCTCACTGCCCTTGAGAAAAAGTTCAACTTAAAAGATCGACTTGTATTTGTAACAAAGTTGGCTCATTAGAACAAAGAAATTAAAAATTACTCAGAAATGCATCAAAGTACCAAAACTGCAAAATTTACCAAGCTGCTCTGTAGCACACAGTAATAAAACAGATGATGTCCAACAGGTAAAGAATAGTACTGCTTAAGAAAAGCGAACTGTCTTCATTATATTTACAACTTCAGAGAGGGATCTCTAAAAGCAAAAATGCCAAAGATGGATAGATAAGTTATCCTAATAAAGGATACATTCATATGGTGGAACAATAAAAAAAGTCCAAAAATTATTACATCATGTTTGCATGCCCAAAGGAAAAAGCTACGCATATGTGTACATACCCATCTGATGTATGCGTAGAAAATCTTTGGATTTACAAGGAATGAGTGGTACCATAAAGAAAAGATTGAAGGAGATAGCAATTGTTCACCTCCCACTCTTCAAAGGGAACATTAAAACAAGCATGCCTAATGCTTGGCAAGTGTTAAAGAAAAGTATGGATTGGTATCTCACGCATGAGTTGCTACCTTTAAAACCACACCAATGTGGATACAATTACATTGAAACAGTACAATATACTAAAAAATAAATGAAAAAAAAGTCTTAGAGGGCTGTAATATAATCGAATAACCACAAAGCTTTATTTGATCAATTATAGAGTAGAAACTTAGTCTTGCAAAAGCTACAACTTATACTTGCTGGAGTCTACTTAAAAACTCAAATGTTAAGGCTCCATGTTCATTATAACTAATTTCATTTTATACTTATCTCTTGACTCCATACTCCTCAGGAATATAAACTAGTTATATTTAAGTAACAAAAGTTATCTGTGGAACTTACGAAGACACACTGATTTTGAATACTAGCTTCTAAAATTCTGTAGCAATGTCTAGTGCATTTTGTTTGAGCCATATGCTGCTCAGCACCAAGAGTATTAAAGTGTTATATATTGTTTTCCTGAAAAGGCAGCAGGGAAATGACTTCTGTGCAAAATTATAAGCAACTACAAGGTCTGAAGTAGAGAATAAAAGGACAAAATTAGTATGTGAAAAATTGATTCTGAATTTTATGAGACCACGTGACAATTTACTTTCGCTTCTCCCAGTGGAAGAGAAAGAAATCACAAGAAAATAAATTTAAATCTACCCAAGGCAGTAGGAAGGCTAATGTTTAAGACTGGAATTCAAAGCAATCAGGAAATGATAGAGTAAGATGCTACAAAACAAAATTTTATACCGAAGTTATTTGTAAGGACACAGGGAAAATATACAGAATGGACTTGGATGTTTTAGGGAATGATGTGTACATGAGTTGGCCTGTGCAATAATAGCACAGGAAACCAATTCAGGAAACCAACCTAGTAGTAATATTTCTTAAACCTTTTCGGATGAAGGATGAGTCTTAAACTCTGCAGTGTCAAACATACTTTTGTAAAATATGTATTTTTTAATTAACTAGAAAAGTCAACCATTCTTTAATGTTACAGCAAAACAGAAGCACTACACAAAATTTCTCCAGATTCCTGAGACTTAGTGAATAGTTTTTTCAATGTCAATCAGGCCTAAAATCTTGAATTTGTTTATAGAGGTTTGATGTCAATTGAGAAAGTGGTTGTTTTTCCCCAATAATAAAGACGGTCTACAAGAAATAATCAGAGATAAAAGGTAACGGCCTTGTCATTAACTTGTTTTAATTTTAAAATGTTAAAGATTGCACTGTCACAATGCCTTCCTAAATTTATCATTTTTAATGCAACATCAGCATTTTAAAAAGAATCTCAACTTCTATCAATTTGAACATTTTGCTTTGCCATTTACTTTAGAAGTTAGGACACACTTAAAATTGCATATAAAAATACTTACGATATATTCTTGTCACTTCCTATACTTTTCCTCTAATGTTCTCAAAACTTCCCCAACTACCTTAAGCTAGCTGCTAAGAGTAATTGGCTTCATTATCAAAGTAGAGAAATGTTTATGTTGGGCCTATAAACTCACTATGATCTCAAGTAACTGATAGCCTATTATAAGACAGGACTGAATCTATTCAGAGTGTACTGTGATTCAGCATCTGTGGACTCAAATTTCCACAATTCAAATTCACACTTTACACTGACACAAGCAATTAAATCTTTAATGCTTGTTTTCATTTGTGAAGTGAAGGTAGTATCACCTACATATCAAAGGATTATTATGCAGATTAATGTACATGTAAAATGACTGGAACATTGCTTGGCACGAAAATTAGTACAGTAAGTGTAATTATTAAAATTCTTACGTGTCACATCTTTCTGTAGAACTGATAAAATTTACCTTAATGTCATAACCTACAATGAATTACTATTCATCAATTAAAGATTATTTCAATTTTCTATTATGAAAATATATAATATCTTGTTGGACAAGAAGGAAAGAATAATGCAGTAAGGTTATACAATGTTGCAAGTCACTGTCATATCTAAAGGGGCAACTGCCAAAAGTGATTCAGAAAAATTTACCACCCCTCTCCACCCTGAGAAAGGGATTTCAAATAAAACTGACTCTAAGCTGCATTTTAGGATTAAGGAAAAGAGAACATTAGTTTCTAATAGTCTCCAAGTTCCATTCATAGTCAACAGATCACCATCACTTTTAGCAAGCTATTGAAATGCTAACAACTGTACATACCAACAATGAATCAGCTGACACAATCATGCAAACTCAGAACAAACATTAGTTACAGATGTTGAGAATATAAATTATAGACAAGATTCTGTATTTCTACAATATTAAACGAGGTGTCTGTGACCCTGACAATACTCAGACAATAATCTGTGGTATCCTTTAAAACTATTTTGAGCTAGGTGTGGTGGCACACACACCTGTAATCCCAGCACTTGGGAGGCTCAGGCAGGAGGACTACTGAGAGTTCAAGGCCAGTCTAGGCTACATAGTGAGTCCAAGACTAGCCTGAGCTACATAGCAAGACCTGTTTCAAAAAAAACCAAAAAGCAAAAAAACTTCTAATTTCTACAACGAAACCAAACTATTAATTTCATGTTTATTTTATAAGGACTTTTCAAAATTGTTAGTTTGAATATGATCAACTCATAACTGCCCTTTAAATTTTTCTCTCAACTAATGATTCCCATTTTGCTATCTACAGTTCAATTTACCATTTATTCTATGATAGACAGAGCTGCTTATTTCACAGGATCTGAACTATACAATTATGTATTAGAGACAAAATATTTTCAAGTTTGTCTTCCAATGATATTCTACAGTGTATCAAGTTTACAGAAAATCATACAATTGATCATACACAATTGACCAATATAAATGCCTTAAGTTTTTTATTCCATTCTGTTTAAATAACACAAACAGAAGTCTTAATGTATATGCCCACCTGATTTTCCCTGTCCTGTCCTTCTGACACATAAGAATATCTCAACTCAGCAACCAAGTTTTATAACCAGTTATGTTAGTCACATGGTGATGCACCAAAATCCCAATTCTCATAAATTTTTAATACATCAGAAGTACATTTATTTATCTAATACTGAAGAACTGTGCCTTACTTCATTAAAAACAAAGATAGCCACATCAGTTTAATTCCATACATATACTATCTATTCAATTTATTAAAAATTGTAGTAAACATAATAAACTAGTGCTCCAAATGTATGTTGTTCATGTGGAAGACACTACAAGAGAAGACACAAGAGACTGCCTTGCAATAAAAAGTACAAATTTCTTCTACAGAGATGGAGAAATAAAAGGACAAATCTAAATGTCTAAAAAGACAATTCACTGTACACATTTTATTTACAGTTTTATACACTGTCTTAATATGAATGGGACCGCTTTTCTACTTGAGCCATTTTTAACCAAAGCAAAATAACCTAAGTAATACAAAGTATTAAAATACAGCATAAAGATACAAAAACAGACATACTAATTCTAGTTAGGAATGTAATTATGGTGTTACATTTTTTTATAATCCACAATTGTGTTTAGGAAATCACACAAACATAGATCACTGATTTGAATGAAATGCATAAATTTGTAGCAAAGTTTTTTAGTCATTAAAAAAAAGTTACCGAAGAATGCACAAAATTAATGTTTATTCCACCCTTGTGTCATATTCCTGGATCCTTTACCAATGTTACACGAGGAAAAAACAAAAGCAAAGCAAATGAAAACCTGAAATCAAAATCACTAATGTTATCATCAAGTAGGGAAACAAATAAATTAAAATCTAGCAGCCATCAGCAAGAGTACAGCAAAGATAATGCTGTAAAAAGAAACAAAGAAAATTGCTAGAAAACGTAGGCATCATACTCTTTCAAACCAGCAAAATATGCTCCTCCATACAATGGAAAATAGTAATTTTCTTCCTGTTACAGAAACACAAGCTCTTTTTTGAATATTGTGAGTGAGTAAAATGTGTTTGTAATGGTAATTCTATTAGGCTATTACAGAGTGAACCAGGAACACATTTATGGATTCTGGGGATGATGTATATTGTAATACTTTGATTGGGATAATGGATATTCTAGCAAAAAAACAAAAAAAAACCCAAAAACCAAAACAAAATGAAACAAACAAACAAAAAAACCCCCACAGAAGTAACAGAAGTACAAGACAAAGGTGAATTAGACTTCTCTTGTATCTTAGCAACATTTAGATGGAATCAAATTTAAATGCAGTCCACTCTGCTTTTGAAGAGGCTTTGGTTCAGCTCCCAAATCTCGATTGCTTGACGCAGTCTCCTATGAGAATACTCAGAAGGTGTCTTCTTAAACAACAAACCTATTTTTAGTGGTGGAGCCGCTCTTAGTAGCTGTGTCAGCATGGGACTGATAACCAATCACTATCTTTGGAGGAAGTCCTAACCTTTCCTTGTATACTCTCCTAGAAGACAAAGAAGTGGACATTAATTTTTATCTACCAAAAAATAATTTTAAAAACACCATTATTAGCCTTTATATAAAAAATGCTTTAGAGTAAAACAGAAAATTACCCTCTTCCTTTTAGCATGATTTACCTTTTTCACAACTTAGTCATATAACAAATATCTGAGATCTAATCAGATACATGTCAAGTATTATGATAATTATTACTAAAGCAATAGTGTGCAAAACAGGGGTAAGTCCCTCAGTACATGGCATGTATAATCCAGTAGGGAAAACAATCTAATAATCATAAATACCTATGATGAAGCTGTATCACATGCATACTAACTTAAATAAAAATAATTTGCACACACCCATTTTCATTTTTTGGTCTAAAATGTTACAATCATTTTACATAATGTAAAAATGCTGCATATTACCACTGAATTACACTTATTCCCAATACTGATAAGACTGCACATACGAAAACTAAATACTTTGAAGGAACATTCACAATATTTTCAGGATCATTTAGAACACGTGTAATTTCCACCTTGTGCACTAAAAGTCTATAACTCAATTTTAATAAAAGATGTGTCTACTGTAAGAAAATTTGGTACGTGTCTAATAGCAGTAAGTATAAGAGCTGTGATACTGCATAAACTGGAAGATCTAATCTCATTTTCAGTATTAGAAAAAGATCCCCTTTAAAAGTTATGAGGTCAAAATTCTAATGATAAAAGAATGAAGCACAATCTGAAAGCTGAAAAAAAGAGACTAAGGCCTTGATCCTAAGTGAATGCAAGATAAGACTGACAAAGTCCTATGGAAAGGTTACAGGGAGCTTCATGTCACCTTAGTAACCCGAATCTTTGTTCTTAGGGAGAAAAAAAAAAAAAAAAAAACTTAAAAATAAATAGTAAAACCAAACAAATGCTCATTTTCATGGAGATAATTCACCTATCAGTAAGATAGCTTTTTCATACTCTACCCTCCAGAAGATAGTTCACTAACTTCCTCCAAACAGGGTATCTAAAAATAATTTTAATAATAACCAAAGTAATAACTACTATCAGATTTACAGTAAAATACTGCAGCATTAAACATGTCAAAAAGCAAATGCATAGACCATGTAAACTAGAAGGATTTAAAAAAAAAAAACTTTCTTTGAAAAACTTGATGTCAAAATGTTTTCATAGATTTCAAAAACATACAATACTAACACAAATGTTAAAAGATTATGAATACGATGACTAATCAATTACATTTTAAAGAAACCCCATACAGAATGAAATCTGGGAAATCCCTATACTTTTTGATCTGGAAAGGAATTTCACAGGATAATTTGCAATGTTTGAAATATCACATAAGAGTCAAAACCACGTATTTTGTGAGCCATGATTGACATATAAAATTAATGTCAAAATTTACTGATTTAAATGCATTTAAAAAGAAAATCCTAGCTAACACCGAGGTTTGGGGAAAAAATGACAGGTCATTTTTTCAAATAACGTAATTCACCAAAACAAAAATTCAAAAACCTACATGTGTTGATTTTAAATGTGGGAATAAAAATTTTATGTGGTATACATAAATGCTGAAATATATATACTGTGTCATGTGTCAACTCACTGAATTATTGAGTTTTAAAATTCAACCTTTTCAAAACAGCACTTTTTTTCAAATAGCACTTATCAAAGTTAGAAAAAATATTTATAAACTCATTTAACATAACAGTAAAACGCTAAATATGCCCAAGTAGGGTGCGCTATTGCTTAAACATTCCAGTGGTAAGAAATGTCAATTTTACAGAAATCAAAACACTATAAACAAGATAATGAGCACCACCAGGAGTTCAAAATTTTAAGTGTTCTCGAAAACAATAGGAGGATAATAATGGTTTCTAAATCCAAGTATTTCTAAAGAAATAAGTAGAACTTCTGGTTTTAGCTATCTTAACATTGTTTAAAAAAAAAGGCAAAGAGCAAACACTTACCCTATATGTTGAACAGCCTCTCTGTTTTCACATTCGGTAGTCCATATCGCTATCTTATCACCTTTAGCTCTAACATTAACAACAGCTCCACACACATCATCACTGTAGTCATCAAATGATTCTCCAATAAGGCACAGCAGCTTCCAAAAAGGAAGAAAGAAACCCTTCAAATTATACTGGATAAATTATAAACCACTTACTAGATGGCAAATGTTTTATATTTGTGTACTGTCAAAGTTTCTCCTACAAGTCCCCAAGAGTCGCATACACCCAGAGGCACTCTTTTAGAAGGTGATCAGATTATGGTTTACAGCTCACTTGCTATTAGGTGGTGAACTCTTGTCCTAAGAATGAGTTTCTAGGAGTTGCAGCCAAAGAGACACCTCCCTGGCTTCTCCCTTCACTCTGCTGGTTTCAGGTCTGCCACACCCTCTATGCCTTGAGCCTGCAAGTACGTAAGAACTGAAATTTCTAAAAGATGAGCCAAAATAAACCTCTACTCCTTTTAAGTTAGTGATAGTTTTCTCCCATTGAGGAAAAAAGTAATTCAGTCATATACATAAAACTAAAATTAGTTTTTAAATCATGAGTTGACTTAATGTTTAAATTTTATGTATATAGTTTGTTTGCCTTGGCATGTGTGCATGCATTCATTCATTCATTCATTCACTCATTCATTCATTCATTTATCTAGACAAGGTCTTGGTATGTAGTCCGAGCCAGACACCCCTCCTGCCTCAGCCTCCCAAGTGCTGGGATTACAGGTATGCAGTACCACATCCACCTTTGCTTTGATTTTTAAATTTTTTAGCAAATTGGGGAACTGATGCCTATATAGAGGAGTGGAATTATTTTCCAGTGTTACTCATATTTTCAATTATTGCTCATTTACTCTGCTACTTATAGTTGGTACACAAAAACTGAAGTAACAAACAACTCTGCAAGGGTAAACCAATTGCCATGTTGCTTTGCAAGAAAATTTGCTGCTTTTTAAAACTGTGGTAAAATATACACAAAATCTACCATTTTAATCATTAAGTATATAGTTCAGAGGCATTAAGTACATTTACCATTGCAGTACAACCATCACTAACATCCATCCCTAGAATTGTCACAACTTTTTAATCTAACTCTTATAATGGTTTAGATCTACTATGGCCCCCAAAGCCTCATGTGTTTCTAAGGTGACTGGATTATGGAGTTATAGATGGCTTGCTGTAATGAGGTAGGGTCCTGTGAGAAAGGTTTATCTCCTTTCCCAGCTTCTCCTTTTTCTCTGCCTCCTGGAGACAAGACATGAGCAGGTTTTCTTTCAAGCTGTTTCTTCTTTTGTAGCCAGCTGACCATGGATTGCATTGTGAGGCAAGATAAGCTTCTCCTCCTTTAAGCTGTGGGTGTTGAGCACTGTGTCTCAGTGACAATAAACTGACTAAAACACGTTTCTTTAAAAAAAAAAAATCATTCATTAAAATAAGTGCCCAACATTAAGTACCTGAAGCTGACTGTGGTGGCACAAGTCTATAATCCTAGCTACTCTGAGGTTAGGACAAGAGGATTGTCAGTTGAAGGTCAGCCGGGCCAGCTAGGCAAGAATATGTCTCAAAATAAAAAGGGCTGAGAATGCAACTCAGTGGTAGAGTGCTTCCCTAGCAACCTGAAGCTCTGAGTTCAAACCCCAGCATCAAAAAATATAAATATACACAAAGAAGTAGGCAATTAAGCAAGTCACTGAGTTAAGTGATAGGAATACAACGGAAATCCCATCTCTAATAGCTTGGGATTTGGAAACTGACTATAATAATGTCTATTATTTTATATTTAATATACCTTGCAAAACCAAAATTTCTCTACACTGGAACTTATAAATGGTGTTAAGCAACAATTTCACTGTTTGCTTCACTGTGCCGAAAAAATGTAGTACACATATACCAATGCTGTAAATGGGATGCAAAATATTAAATAATGTAAAATGAAAAATTCTAAGTTTTAGGTTGATGAAATGATCCAGTGAGTATACTGTGGAAGATGTGGGAGGAGGGATTAAATACCAACTTCCTTCTGTGTGACTTATGGTAAAATGTTCATGACTGCACAAAAATCGCCGGCTCAGGCTTTCTAGTGTAGGCATTCTTATGTCCGTGTTAAGTAAATCAGAATAAAATGTCACTTAAGTATCAGAATTCTAACACTGCTTTGTGATTCTAAAACCTTACTGTTTCTAGCCAAAAGCGATCCAGGTCGCTTCGCCTCTGCTGTTTGTTCAGTGTGATTAGCCACCGTCCTCCCCGTTTGTTTTTCTCATCTTCCCACATGGGCTCAATACCATCCTGCAAAGTAAGAAGACGACAGCGTTAGACAGTTATTACAACCCTCACGTTGAAGCAATTCGAACCAGCAAGCAACAACACCATCAACTTTTATATTTTATTTCTCATAAAACTGCCACAGTGTACTTTTTAAAGCAGGTAAGGATAAGATTCCAAAATTAAGAGTACTGATTTGTCACTTATTAGATATCAAATCTTATCTTTTACTTAATTTGGAGGCTCTTACACTCTGGAAGTAGCAGATACCTTTTAGAAGCTACACACACTTAAGATACCTAAAAATACATGCAAAAATTATGTAATTTCAGTGTTAACTAAAGCCCATAGCTCTATGACTTGACAATGCTCATTTATAAACATCTCAAGGAACCCTGCAGCCCTGGTTAAGAATGCCTGATAAACTCGGGTTATTCGAAAATATAGAGGAGGAACTGAACTTCATAATCAAAGCTCTTACCAAAATCAATCTCAGTATGTGTACAGAGTAATAATACTCTCTCCATTTCTACAATTTTGACCAATATATCAATGGTAAAGCCTATTTATTAGCCTGTACATCAGAGTATAAACTATATCTAAGTTTGTTGCAAGATTTCTTAATGAATACCTGCATGGTCTAGTCCCATAATAAATACATAAAGATACCAATAAGGCATACCTTAAAAAGTGAGTAGTCACAGCCAGGCATTAAATTACTAGACAACTGGATATGGTTGTATAGACTAGGTAAAAGAAAAGGACAATTAAAAAGATGTAATGCAGACACTTTAGAACATTAACAAGGACAATTAAAAATATGTAGTTAGGTGCTGTAGAAAATACAAAAAGTACACAGAAGTTCATGTATGCTGGTTTTGCCATGGAGTTAATTTCTGAAATAGACAAAATAGGTATTAAATTCAAGAGACAATTTATAAAACAATTTTCAATGCCTTTTTAAATTATTCTATTCTGACAAAAAGATTTTGATATAATACTAATTCAATGCATAACTATGTATATGTAGGAAACTGAAAATAAAGGTTAAGGCTATTGAAACAAATGAATTTATGAAGCTAATAAACAAGTGCTTGTTCACAAACACGCTAAAAAATAAACCAAGAGAAAAGATGAACCACAGGACTACCAGTACTGCATGACCAGTCAACATTACCTTTGGAGGCATCCAAGTACAGAAAAGACTAATGGGTTGTCAAACTACAAATTGTTACTCATGAGTCAATAAAATAATTATTGTGGGAGGTTTAAAAAAAGAAAAAATAGGTCTAAGCTCTCCTGCTCAGGATTATAATCACTTTCATATAGGGTAGAATCTATATTTCTAAACTGTTTCCCATCTTACTACATAGACAGACATTCTATCACAGCAATACATGTACATCAATGTTCACAGCAGCACAATTTATAACAGCTAAATCCTGGAAGCACCTATATGTCCATCAACAGATGAACAGATGAAGGATAAACCTGAGACATTTGTAGGAAAATATGGTAAGTGAAATAAATCAGATGCACAAGTTCAAATACTGCAAGGTCTCTCTCATTTGAGACAAAGTTCAAATAAAGACCACAATAAAGGACTAAGAAGGAAACATGAAGCTAGATCTTTTGTAGATGGGATGAGGTCCAGGAGTCCCAGGTTTAGCGGGGTAAACTAAAGCTGTGTCATGTACAAGTACCAAATACCCACAATGAAGGTAAAGATTGTCTGTTGTAAATATGAACTAAAAATAACAATAATGAAAACAGGGAAAGCAGATTTACAGATGGAGGGTGGTGGGTGAGGAGATTAAAAAAAAATTGGTGTTTTGTACTTGTACCTACTAAGGTGAATGTAACTTTATGCACTGCAAACATGTACTAGTAAAAGTTAAAAAAATAAACAATGTCCCAAATATCAAAATTAAGTAACATTTTAGATTACTTGCTCATTTGTCTGAAGGTAGAAGACTAGACCATTTGTCTCCTGTGGTCTCTTAACAAGTCTTTTTGGTGGCACACACCTGTAATCCCGGCATTCGGCATTCGGGAGGCTAAGGCAGAATTGTTGCGAGTTCAAGACCAGCCTGGGCCACAAAGTGAGCTCAATGCCAGCCTGAACTGCATAGTGAGATACTGTCTCAAAAACAAAAGAAAAACAACTCTTTTAAAACTTGTTTTAAAAATTGTCTCCAATATTAAATGGTAGAAAGTTATCTTCACTGTATGCCTACAAACCGTAGATGATTCAATTACCATAAGTCAGGTCTTCTTGGTGCTATTTTAACCCAACCCATCAATATTTCAGGCTGAGTTTTAAGAAAGAATCTGGCATTCCTTCATCATACTGGACAGAAAAAAACACTTAGTATAATCCACTATGGATAAGATAGCACGAGAGGGTACTGAACACTAACAGTAATTACAGCATTAACATCATTACTTTTGTGGTGAAAACTAATTTAGGTGAATAGCATGAGAGTGACTTTCTTCAATGGCATTCAAGGTAGAAGACTTGGCCGGGTGTGGTGGCTCACGCCTGTAATCCCAGCACTCGGGAGGCTGAGACAGGCGGATCATTGTGAGTTCGAGACCAGCCTGGGCTACAAAGTGAGCTCAAGGCCAGCCTGAACAGCATAGTGAGACCCTGTCTCAAAAACACCAGGGCTGGGGATCTAGCTCAGCGGTCTAAGCGCTTGCCTGCCTGGCAAG
>RJWT010000744.1:0-29929 GCA_004365215.1 Cuniculus paca | reverse complement strand
AAGAATACAAAGGTTGGTTAAAAATGAAATTGGATTCAATCGTTGTTTAGATTAAATTCATTAGGAAAAAAACAAAGTATGACCTAGATATTTATAGAAAACTGAAAGATTCCTTCAAATCTTTAAATTATCATGTAAAAATCCACTGTGCGATGGACACTGTTTACACATAAGTGTGGAGCAATGCTATAATTAGAGGACAAATTAAAATGTGATTATGTAAACTGACAAAAGCCAAAAATACCTAGACAAACACAAAGCTGATTGGAGCAACGGGTCAAGATTTCTTTTCCTCTGTAGGAGACTGGAGAGCATTTTTTGGTGAGGGAGACTAGTTACTCAAATTTTGACCAAGAGTAATGGCAGAAGAAAAATCACTTGATGTTTCAAAGGCAAAGTAAAATAATTGTTATCTAACTAGACAACTAGATCTGTCTATTTAAAGTAATTCTATTATTTAAAAAAAGAATGCTTTTAATAAAAAACGACCATTCTCAGCTAGGTGTGGTGGTGCATGCCTGTAATCTCGGTGCTTGGGTGGCAGAGGTAGGAGGACCACTGTGTTGTAGGCCAGCCTGGGCTAGCTACAAAGTGAGTTCAAAGTCAACCTGAACTGCTCAGTGAATTCGGTCTCAAAAAGATCATTCTCCGAGTAGTTATATGCTTTGCTCTTTTCAGTAATGCAAATGTACACTGAATTGCTATTATAGGCTAACCATTGGAAATACACAGAATATTATCTCTTGCCCTTGCGAAAACACACATAAATTTTATGACAATCCGTGCTTTTGTGTGGACAGAATACACTCACGGAATTACACTAAAACATAAAGAGTAGCATCACTAATTCATCATGTATATGATTCTAAAATACAGATGTAAAAGCTGTAATTTTTATGTAACTACTAGGTAATTCAAACCTCTTAAAAATCTGTTTTAAATTTTACCTTTCATGTTCTCAAAATAGTATCTCCCTTTATATATTCTCCATGTAAAGACACAAGTTGACTTTGTAGGAACTGAGAATATAACAAAGTAGTACAGCATTTGCATAGTGTGTGCCAGGCTAATCTCTTAGACAAGAGGGAAACAAACCTTTTTTAAAGATCAGTATGAAAACTTGAGAAAAACTGATTTTAAACTGTATTTTGAAATCATGCAAATGTTTGATTCCAGATTAATTTTCAACTAAACTGGAAACAAAACCTCAAAAAATTTCCATTCCTCTTAAAGTTTATGACAAAGTATAATGAAATTAACAACTATTATCAAAGATACTAACATTCACTGAACTTTGATGTTAATCCTTGATGTTTCAAAATCCCTACCACATGAAATTTCAAGTATCGCATTGAAAAGTTTATAAAAAATGGGGATCCTAACAGTATTCCGAAATACCCATTTTTGAGGCGAATATGTCTAGGCAACCACAACAGGGAACAAATTTCGACTAGCTGTCCACAGTTCTAGGGCAATAAACGACTCTCAGTGGAAGAACAGGTATCTTACGACAAGGACTACAGAATATTCAGATCCAAAGAATGATCAGATTGAAGTCTCTAAAACCAACAAGGCATAATACCAATTCAAACATCTGTGCAGATATGAACATAAATAGTTCCACAGATGGAAGGTTCATTAATTCCATCTAGCTCTTCATTTTGTGAATTTGACTTAAAACGACAAACTATGCAACTAAAAAAACTACAGATATATACTACAGTAAATAGTTACTTACGCCCAAAAGTCTTCAACAGTGTCAAACTTAGAGATCAGTCGAAGGTTTGCTTGCCAAGTTTTACTTTTATCATTTTTAAAAAACCAGAGTGCCCATCTAAAAAAAGAGAAAGTCAGTGTTAAAAAAAAAAGTAGTTGTGCACACCAGTGTTCATAGCAGAATTATTATTCACAATAATTTAAAAAAAGGACAACCCAAGCATCCATCACCAAATCAATAGATAAAATATAGTACTGATACACAATAGAAGATCAATGAGCCTTAAAAAGGAAGAACATTCTTCAGACAAGATGGATGAAGCCAGTCACCCAAAAATAAATACTTTACAATTCCACTTACAGGAAGTACCTGTTATGGTTGATACATTGTGTCAACTTGAGCAGTTTAGAAGTTTAACAGACTCAGCAGGGAGCCAGGGTTCTTACTTTGTAAATATCCTCATCCTGGTGCAAAGCAAGGCAAGGACATTTTGTGAGTGTTAGACCCTTCCTCAAGAGGGGAGGGGTGTTACGCCCACACTAAAGGTGGCCGGTGGCCTGTGTACAATATAAGGGAGGAGAAGAGGCTTGCTTTTCCCTTTTTTTATGCTCTGGCTGCTGCCTTGAAGTGTTGCTCAGTGCCATGCCACCCTGCCTTGGAACCAGCTGAGTATGTACTGAAATCTCCAGAAACTGTAAGCCAAATAAACCTTTACTTGCTTCACTTTGGGTGTCAGGTGTTTTGTCTCAGCAAGGAGAGAAAAGTAACCAAGACAGTACCTAAGTAGTTATATTCATACAGAAAAGAGAATGGTGGTTGCCAGGCAATGGGGGTAGGCGGGAATAGACGTTGTTG
Source organism: Cuniculus paca (assembly GCA_004365215.1). Classification (NCBI taxonomy): domain Eukaryota; kingdom Metazoa; phylum Chordata; class Mammalia; order Rodentia; family Cuniculidae; genus Cuniculus; species Cuniculus paca. Next base: position 27,357 of record RJWT010000744.1, on the reverse strand, counting down.
TTTAATGAGTTAGATAAATATTAAGTCTCATAAAATGAAGACTGTTCTGAACACTGGATGTACAATGTGAAAATATTTAATGTTATTAAGCTGTAGCTTTAAAAAATGCTAACCAGGCAAACTTTATGTTATGGATATTTTACTGCCTACATTTAGAATAAAAACTTGTAGTGGTAAGTTCTTTTTTGTCCTTTTGAGACAGGGTTTCACTATGCTGTTCAGATTGGCCTCAAACTTTTCAGCAATACTCCTGCTTTAGCCTCCTGAGTGCTGGAATTACAGGCATGTGCCATCACGCCCTAAAGTGGTAGTTCTTAATACAGAGCCAATTAAGTTTTCTCTATTTCTTTTTTTTTCCAGCATGGGGGATCGAACTCATGACCTCATGCTCACCAGGGAGACGCTTATGCAACTGAGTTAAATCCCTGGCCCAATTTTCTCTATTTCTTTTATTTAAAAAACATGCATGTCAGCTGGATAGATAGGCTCAGTGGATGTGTGAGCTCCTGGGTTGAATTCCCTGCATTACAATATGAAACACAACAAAACTTTAGAAAAGGAACAACCTTTTAGTATCTACTACGTAACAGATTCCCTGCAACACTTAAGGGAGATCTGGAGTCTAATCACTTAGGAGATTACACAGAAATGTAGCAGAGAGACAATTACAGTGTGGTAGGTGCTACAACAGAGTTAAGAAAGCACAATTATTTAAGAAAATTTTTTAAAAGTATAAATAATTATAAGGGAAAGTAAGGAAGACAAGGACTCAATTTCAAGAGGAACCAAAAGCTATTAGCCAAGAGAAGAGAAGGAAATTGCTAGAAGAGGCAAAACTACTAAGTGTGGTTCTATATTTATTCAAATTCACAACTGGGAAAATAAAGGGGTTGAACTGTGCTCCAAATGTGTGTTCTGAAATAATGTATAGCAGTTTCCATACATCTGTATATACGTGATTAAAAGTTTTAGTCTCAATATACAAGAGCTTATGTATGTATCTGATACATATATTAATTTATCTTAATACCTTGACAATAAATGTTATCAACCCAACATGATTCACCTTTAGAAAATCAAATTCAATATTCCTGAAGTAGCAAGGTGTGGTGGCACACACCTGTAATCCCAACACTTGGGATGCTGAGGCAGGAGGATAACTGTGAGTTCAAGGCCAGCCTGCGTTACATAGTAAGTGCAGGTCTGCCTGGGCTACATAATGAGTGCAAGCCTGCCTGAACTACATAGTGAGACCCTCTCAAAAAAATAAATAAAAATAAAAAACAAAATAAAGTATCTTGAGGTATAACACACATAATGCTTGGTATATGTGGGTTTCATATCCCCAGGTTACACATACTGATTCAACCAATCAAAAGTAGAAAACAATTTAGAAAAATGAGACAAGAAACCAAAATCAAAACAAACAAAACACTCTAGGTATTATAAATAATCCACAGATGGATTAAGTATACAGGAGGATATGCAAAGGTTATATGCAAATACTACTATATTTTATATAAGGGACTTGAGCATCCTGAGCAAAAGTTAAGCCAAAGGGAAATTCCATTTTCTCATCAGAATATTGTCTGAAAAGCTTTCCAAATTGGACACACACACAATTCCATAATCAAAGCCTGTAAATCCCAGTTACACATAAAGATGAGTTGCATTTCAACATGTACTTGAATAATGTTTGCATTTGCCAACTCACTATCGAGGAAAAAATATCAGGCAGAAAAAATTATTTTAAAATACCTGTAAAACCAAGTACCATTTTAAAAATTACTTTAAAAAATTATCATTTTTTCCATATAAAGCTAAGACACTAGTGTTTTGCATTAATGGCACAAAAGCAATGCTGAGTAAATCTGCTGATGCCTTAGTACAATGAACCATACTAGTAATTACTGTATCCTTTATATCTTTTTTTTTTTTTGCTGCACCGGGGATTGAACTCACGACCTTCGCTTGCCAGGCAGGCGCTTAGGCCACTGAGCTAGATCCCTGGCTCTGGTGTTTTTGAGACAGGGTCTCACTATGCCTTCAGGATGGCCTTGAGCTCTCTTTGTAGCCCAGGCTGGTCTTGAACTCACAACGATCAGCCTGTCTCAGCCTCCCGAGTGCTGGGATTATAGGCGTGAGCCACCACGCCCGGCTTATCCTTTATATCTTTAAAAAAAATCTTATTAGTGTGTTTGCAATACCAGTAGTTATAATCATCTGGTGGAGTGGGTACATGTATATATTACAGCATGGTTCTTTTTTTTTTTTTAAATCCTCTTCCTACTTCCCTACTTTCTCCTCCAAATTCCCTTTCCCCATCTGTTTTTTATTTTATTAATCTGTTTATGACAAAATATTTATATTCAATGAGGTTATTAGGTTTCTGTACATGGCATATTTTTAGTCTATTTAATTTCCCTTTCCACTCCCCCATCTCCTCTCACTCATGTTCTCTTAGACCCTTTCCCCATTTGTAAGAGATTCATCCCCTTGTTACCGTGTATCCATCCTTTATTGTGTTCTTTCTTTATATTTTGCCGTACTCAAATGAAATACAGCACAGTATTTAAGCTTCTATGTCCAATTTATTTCATTTTTCTAGGTGCATCCATTTTCCTACGAATGTCTGAATTTGTCCATCTTTATAGCTGAGTAGTACCCCATGTACACACATATGTATACACATACACACACACACACACACACACACACACACACACACACACATTTTCTTTATCCAGTTGTCTGTTGATGAGTATACAGGTTGCTTTCAGGATTTAGTTATTATTAATTGTGCTGCTATGCATGACTGCCATAAGTATGATATATCTTTAGCTGTTTGGGAAGGCTACCTAGGTAGCAGCTAGCTGGGTCATATGGAATTTCTAATTTTAGTTCTTTGAAGAATTTCGTAATGGCTCTACTAGTTCATTCTCACCAACAAAGTAAGAGGGCTCCTTTTTCATTGCAGCCATGCCAGCATTTGCAATTATTCTGATTTCTTGATAACTGTCATCCTTTCTGGTATAAGACGGGAGCTAAGCGTTAATTTGCATTTCTCTAATGGCCAGGGATGTTGAGCATTTCTTCATGTATTTGTTAGCCATCTGTAATTCTCCTAAAAAGTGTCTGTTCATTTTAACTTGCCCCATTTCTTGATTGCATCTTTTATTTCAGGTATTCTAGTTTTTTGAAATTCTTAATATATTCTAGGTATTAGATCTCTGAGGATTAGCTGGCAAAAAATAATTCCCCATTTTGTAGGTTTGTCTCTTCATTCTATTAATTCTTTTGCTGTGCAGCTTTTTAATTTGGTGTGTTCCCATTTGTTGATTCTGTTATTCCTTATGTAACTGTGGTTCTATTTAGGAAACTTTCTGCTACCTATGATTTTGAATGTTTTACCTGTTTTATGTCTTCGCTTCAAAGTAAAAACAATCCCAGTTTCATTTAAGAACATCTTTGATGAAGCAAGAAAAATTATATTCTCATTAAATTTCAATCTGTTCACATGACTTTTTCATATTTTACATGTGAAAATTAGTAGAAAAATTACAAGAGCACTTCTACTAATGCTTAACAAAATACGATATTGGCACAACTTTAAATTTTTAGGTGAGCTTGTGACTTTTTCATGGAAGATCATTTTTACTTGAATAACTGATTCAATGTTTTTTTGGGGGGGGTGAACACAGTAGTAAGCCTGTTGCTTAAAATTTTGAGTTTTCAGGGAAAAAATAGTAATGTTAGAAAGTTTTCATTTGTCACTGTAAGCATGACAACTTTTAAAATTAAGACATTCCTGATGAATTTGAGGTGGTATCAATGATTTATCCTACTACATGAGAGATTGAGGCAGGAAGTTCACCAACTTGAGACCAGCAAGGCTCACATAGTGAGTTCAAGGTTGGCATGGACTAGAGACCACAGAACAAAATTAAAATTCTCTAAAAACAAACAAAAAACCCTGAAGAGGCTAAGGTAGGAGGATGGCAAGTTCAAGGCCAACCTGGGGAACCTGAAACTTTGTCTCAAAAATTAAAAATTTTTTAAAAAGGGCAAGGGATGTAGCTCTGTGGTAGAGCACTTGCCTAGCACAGTTGGGGACCTGGGTTTAATCTCCAGGACTAAGGGGAAGGAGGTACATACAATTCTATAGACAATGTTAAAGGACATGATTTGGATAATCTACTTCAAACTAACACTTCCCTACCTCTCTGCCTTGGGTGAATTAACATACTTAAAATACCATGCTGAAAAATAAACCTCAAAACATAATGCTAAAGAAAAAAGATAAAAAGAACTAAATGGACTGCCCACAGATAAAATCACACATGATCAATACAACATGAAAATGTTTTCAAAGTTCAATACAAGAAATACAAATTAAAAATAGTAACAAGCTTTCACAAATCAGACTGGGACCAATCTGGTTGGCAACAATGTAAAAGACTTAATGACCCCAGTAGTAAGGATGTAAAATCCAGGAACCCTCCAGCTTTCAGTCTAAGCTGATCAAGGAGAGTAATCTGGCGGCTTCTGCAAAAGTTGTTAAAAGGGTGGTCTCTGTCCTAGGAAATCTGAAATTTTATCCTATAGATACATTCACAAGTACAAAAATATGTATTAAGGTTGTAAATTGCAGCACTATTTGTAAACAAGAAAAACTCTATGCCCACTAATGTAAGCTTGATAAACACATGAATAGATTCATATAAACACAGGCTAAAACAATGAGACAAAATCTGCACATGCAAATAAAAAAATAATAGTATGAGTGACTTGCTTAAAATATAGTACACATGTGTATGTTTTAAACTTCTGGAATAATACAAACCAAATTTAACAGTACCCTGGAAAGTACAGTAAAATAGAGTATTTCAGAAAGCAAAGAACTTTTACTTTACATACTTGTGCCCTGTTCATACTTTACATACTTGTGCCCTTTACATACTTGTGCCCCTAATCTTTTTACAATTAAGGGCTCTTAATCAAGAAAACACAAAACTTGTGCAATATTTACAAACAAGTAAATAATGAAGAAACTACCAAATTAGAATCTTACAAAGTATTTTACAATATTTTTCCAAATATTATTTGCTATTTTACACAAAAAAACCCACAATTTATATAGAAACCAAAGTCATTTGTTTTCAGGTTTGTTTACTGAAAATGAAGCTTTTTAAAAATCTTCTTCTCAGATTTCTTTTAAGCTGTGGATTACTTCTCTCCACCACATTGACACCAAAAACTGTATTCACAGACAACTAGATGGTATAGTTAGTTTTCAGAAGATACCACTGAAGAAAACCAACCACAAGACGAAAAGAAAAGAGAGAAAAGCAAAGCAAAGCAAAGCTTAGCTTAGCTTTCAAGGATATTGGTGCTGTTACACTGAACTATACAAATGTGATTTCAATGTAAGATATTAGGCACAATGATTTTCTAAGAAAGGACTTTACTTTTAGGGACTATTTGATCTTTGATGTTCTACTAAATGACAAGCCACATCACCTGTTTCTCACTGAAGGGTATTTTAACTATAGAACCTCTTATGAGAAAACTTCATGAAGTATATTTGGATTATCATGTATCTCAATAGGTCTCCCATGATAAAAGAATGACAACATTTAGATCGTAAAGGGACATTTTATTCTTAAAAATAAATGAAACTGAAACCATAAACAGGCTTGTGGGCTCTTTCAAGCAAACAAAGTAAAAGATCTGCCCTGAAAAATAAAATTAACCCAGAAGGTTCTTACAATGTTTCTGAGTTGCTGTTTTCTTCCCACATCAGCTATTAATGAAACCAAGTTAATTTCCATTTTATAATCCAGAAAAACGGTAAGTAAATATATAAATATACTGGGAAGGAGTGGGTTATGTTGGGAAGAGCCATATAGTGAAATATTACTCTACACTGTTTCATATTACTCTATGAAAATCCATCTTAATCTTTTTTTTTTTTTTTTGAGACAAGGTCTCACTATGTATTCTAGGCTAGCCTCAAAAATCATGATTCTCCTGCCTCGGCCTCCCAATTCTGCAATTATAGGCATGTGTCACCACATCTGGCTTTATTATCACCTCTTTTCCTCTAATTTGTCTCTTAAATCCCACTAACAACCTCCAGCTTTTCCTTTCTCAGTCCAACTTCGAGTTACTTATTGTTTCTCTATAAATCTGCTTATGTCCTATTCATTCTTCACTATCTGTTCCATTACCTGTACTCTAATAAAAACCTTTCCCTTAAGAAGCATTTTTTAAAAAAACTGTCCAACCTACTGGATATTTTAAGACTTTCCTTTACCCTTTCTGGCATATATGTTATTGACTACCCTATTTTTAGAAAAAAGTTTATTTTGGTTCCATGATGTTCTACTTTGTCTTAATCTTCGTATCTATATCGTAGCTACATATTTTCTCTCAACAAAAAAGACCTTATGTACTGAAATCTCAGGCGTTTCTCCTGTATCATTTACTTCTCCTTAAGGGAACTAATTTACTACCACAGCTTTAAATACAATCAAGATATGATAAATTTCAAACCAGTCTCACCCAGCTCTTTATAGGCTCAAGATTAAGACATAAAATTGTTTGCTGATCAAGGGTCATCAAGTGAAAATGGAGTCCTCGACCTGAGCACATCTGAAACCAGTCTTATCTAATTTTCCTTTTCAAACTTGCTCTGTTCTCCATTCACCTTGTTAGCTAAATTCAAAAAAACCTAGGTATCAAAACACTTACCTGTTCTGAAGAGGATGTTTAATATAGTGTTCTGGGTTAGCAACCTCCTGGTTAGATTCTGTTTTCTCCTCTTCTGCAGGTGGGGGATTAGGAGTAGGGGTGGTTTCCTAGTGGAAAGTAACATAAAAAACCTGAATTTCTGAACATTATGGCAGCAATATTCTAATATACTTCAGCCAGTGCTGCTGATAATAGAAATGTATGTTAACATAACAAGATAAATAAACCAGATATATGTGCAAAAAGACCTCAATCCAGATAGGTGCTACTCATTTTTAAAAATTAATTTTAATGGTACGTTTTAGATAAGACATAATGCTAACATTCATCATGTGAAATTTGTACCTGTACATGATATATCTGAATTCTTCCCCTTTCCCTCTCCTTCCTTCAACCCTCCTCCCTTATTTACACAAAACTTTGTTTCTATTTTTTCTTCTATTCTTTTATTCTTTTTCCCATCCTTCCTTTCCCCTTCCCTATCTGAACGTTTTCTTCCTATTTCACAGTATGTACTCATTTTAAAGAATACAGTTTTCCACAATACTCAACATACAAAGGAACTTGATTCTGCTCACCTATAAAATCACTTAAGAGCAAGGGCTATGTCTTGATTTTGCTCACAAAGTATTGTTGATGACTATAGTGCCTAACCTCATAGGTTATTGTGGGCTTGATAATAAATCTAGATGCTTACATAGAATAATGAAAGACCTAAGACTTATTACATACAGTACCTAATGGCTTAAAAAAAAAATCACTTTTACCAGCATTTTCTCATCAGTCAATTCAGGTCTTCAAACAGATAATTACTAAACATCATTTCTTATCCCACTAGTTTAACGACACTGCCCACTCAGATGCTGGGAGTCAGAAGAGATATAGAAAACGAAACAGTGGGAAGTGGACTTTGGAGGACAGTGCATCAAAACAAAAATGAGTTAGTTGCAGAGAAGTACTCCCCTAACATCTGTGTAAAAACCCTTCACAGGTCCTAGCCAGTGATGGTGAACCTTTTAGAGCTTTCAATGATAACAAACAGCCCACTGCAGTACGTGTGCCACAGGTTTACTACCACTGTGCTAACTCAAACTGGCATGGGAAGGTGGTTAACAGAAAACAGCTGAGTGAAAAATTCAGCTGCTGCAGTAAGAGAAACTAAGTTCAGAGCCCAAGATCAGTTCAGATGAAACCACAGAAAAGCCACAGCCTAGGCAGATCATGCCTTTAGGAATAAAGTTTAAGCCTGTTTTGCAAGGCAAAACTGAAACACACCTAAAAATCTGACAGAGACTTGACAGTATTAAGGTAATATACCTATCAATGAACTGTCTCTAAACACTAAATTCTGCATTCTTTAAAAAATAATCTTCAGCCCCTATAAATATTAACTACTACAATATGCAGCAAATACGCATGCAGAGAATTTTTAAAAAGTAACTAATAGGCAAGAGATTAAATTGTTCATGGAAAAAAGACACACAGATAACGGAGTAAGCAAAGACTTAACTATGAATACCATGATAAAATGATAGGAGGGAATGTAAACAACGAGTATTTGAAAGAAGAATTAAAATCTATTTCTAAAAAATAATCAAGTAGATTTGATTACTCTGGAACTGCCATCTACAATACCTGATACTAGGAGCTTACTGAATAAGTAACAGTAAGATTAGCAGAATTAAGAGTTGTGAACTGAAAAGACAGGTCAAAAGAAAACATTTGTATTAAACTATACAAAGGGAAAAATAGATTAACATGGTTAAAAGATTCCAACATGAGAGAAAATGGGACAGAAGCAATGCATGAATTGATAATTAAAAACTGAGATTCATTCAACTTAGGAAACTACAGTATACACATAAACAAAAACTACTTGGGCACATCGAATGTAGTCAGAAAACAGTTTTCACAGAAATGACAGTAACAGCTGACTTCTCAACTGAAACTACAGAGCAGATAGACAACAGAAGGTGGGTGTGGTGGCACAGGCCTGTAATCCCAGTACTCAGGGTGAATTTGAGGCCACCCTGGACTACATAGTGGGGCTCTGTCACCACTTCCTAAAGCCCACAAACGCAAGACAACAGAATGTTATCTTGATGCTGAAAGAAAAACCTTCATCTTAGAATTTAATGTATAGGAAAAATATCCTTCCAAAATGAAAGCGAATAAAGATAGTCCTAAACAGATACACTAACACACCCACTTTCCTAACCCTCCCCCGAAGTGGATTAAAAGTAAGTGGAACACCAAAGAAAAGTCCTATGCCTGGAAGAATAAGATCCCACATGGGAGTGGGAACAGGTAAAAAAGAGCAAACAACAGAACTATGTAAAAGATGGTTAAGTATATAAAAGATTATTAACAGTTCATGGCATTTTAAAACAATGATGGATCCAACCACAGTGTTGGGTATATGTAGTTTGTTAGATTGGGTATGCCCATAAGAAATTTTAAAGTTGAAAAAAGAAAAAAAAAAAACAAACCTTTGGATATGTCCAAAGAATACACTGAGTAAATACCTCTCATCCAGATACTTGAGATCAGAAGTGCTTCAGAGTTTGGTGGAATTTGTGTATCACAATGAGATATCTTGGGATCTAAACATGGAGATCATTTATGTTCCAAATATATGTTCTAGAGCCAGGCATGGTGGCTCACATCTGTAATCCCAGCACTCAGGAAGCTGAGACAGGAGGATCATTGCGAGTTTGAGACCAGCCTGGGCTACAAAGTGAGCCCAAGGCCGGCCTGAACAGCATAGTGAGACCCCGTCTCAGAAAGACAAGGGCTGGGGATCTAGCTCAGAGGCTTAAGAGCCTGCCTGGCAAGCGCGAGGTCTTGAGTTCAACCCCTAGTGCTGCAAAAAACAAACAAACCAAATGTATGTTCTAAACAAAGCCTGAAAGTAATTTTATATGGTATTTTAAATTCTATGCATTAAACAAAGTTTGTATATTGAAACTCAAAGAATTTGTTCCTTGGTGATGCTAAAGAAACTAAGCATTGTATACCTGCATGTAGACCACACCCTCTCACACAAAATCAGATATGGAATTTTTCACTTGTAACATCATGTCACTGCTAAAGTTTCAGGTTTTTGGATGTTAAACATGCAATGCTGTAAATTCTCTTAAATGTAGAGTACTCATAAGCTCAAAAATCCTCCATATAAACTATACATGTATTTAAGCCTTTTATTTCAGCAGCATATGAAAAAAATGAAGCGATTTACAATGTAAACTACAAATATCACAGAGTTAAAACTATCATTCACTAATTCATTTAAACTTTCCGTTCTTTTCTATTATTCCATTCTTTTCACTACTACGAGAATAATGGAAGAGTAAGATGGTATGAAGTCTGAACACACAGGAACCGAAAGTGCGTGAACAGAAGAAAACATATGTCCCACTTCTAGAACTTAAAAAAATGGCTGGGCATAGCGGTGCATGCCTGTACGCCCTGATACTTCAAAGCTGAGGCAGCAGAATCACAACTCAGCTGGACCTTTTCAAAATAAAAAACAGGACAAGGAGATAAGATAGCTCAGTGGTAGAGTGTCCCTGAATTTGATACCAGTACTGCACACACTTATGTGCATGTGCGTGTGTGCATGTGCCCTCCCCCACACAGATATTCTGGATTAAAAGGGCTGATTTAAGTGACATAAGTCTTTAAGAACAGAAATCTATATACTTTTCCTATGTACATCTTTTGATTTTCATTTTTAGTATTATAGAAACATACTGCATATTAAGAGAAATGCTCTAAAACACCATTAAAATGTTTACTGCCCACAGGCATTCATATTTTCAGTACATATTTTAAACTTTTTGGGAGGGTTGAGACAGGGTCTTGCTAGCCCTGAATTCACGGCAATCTTCCTGCCTCAGTCTCCCAAGTGCTCTGATTACACGTGTGTGCCACAACACGTTTTTAAAGTTTACTAGAGCTACTCTTCTAGCCTTTTAAATCACTATATGCAATGTCAATCTCATGCTCAAATTTTAAAGTTTATATGAATCTCTTCATTCTTAATAAAGTATAATAGACTTAGTAGAGCTAATTCTTTTCAAGATAAACACAAAATATTAAAGTATTCTACGAAAATACTTTTTCACACGGCATCGATCAACTGTAACAATAAGAGCTGGAAACTGCCTAATGATGAAAATCCCAATGAAAGTAGTAATATCCAAAAACCATATATAAAAGGAGACATTTTTCAGCACGAAATTTCACCATTTATATTTTGCAAAGAGTATCTATATATCTCAATGATTCATTCTTACCCAGCAGTGTTTAAAAAGCTTAGTATCAACTATCCTTTAAAGTTTCTGATTTTGTCATAAATAAATCATTGCAAAGGAGCAAATTTTCTGCTGAGACGTGCCTTATAAAATCATTTTGTTAGGGCCGGGGATCTAGCTCAGTGGCCTAAGCGCCTGCCTGGCAAGCGCAAGGTCGTGAGTTCAATCCCCGGTGCCACACACACACAAAAAAAATCATTTTGTTTCTTGGCAGTACTGGAAATTGAACCTAGGGTCTTGTATATGCTAGGCAAGTACCCCTACCACTGAATTATAGCCAAGACCTTTTTAAATTTTATTCTGTGACATGGTCTTTAGTCTTGCTGAACTGCCCAAATTGGCCTTAAATCTGTGACCTTCTGGCCTCAGTCTCCAACTAACTGGATTAGCAGCTACTCAGGCATGCACCACCATGACCAGTTTTATAAAATCATTCTCTGTTAATATTCTTCATGGGAAGGAGCTTCAAAAAGAAAGACAAATGGATGGGGGAATGGAGAAAAAAGGGAAAAGCAATATATATATATATATATATATATATATATATATAGTATGTATATAAAAGTTAAAGATGGTCATACTAGTTTCTCTTAGCTCACTGAAAAAAAAAAGCTTTGTGCTAATATTGTTTTACTGAGTAACTAATTTAAAGATACCAATATGCAATGTATTAGCCATTATTACCCTCTTATTATCTTGTTTGGAAATTTGTTTTTCCTATTAAAAAAAATTTCCAATCTTCAATTTATTATTTATTAAAATAAAAGCTCTTAAGAGTCAAGTAATTAAAACATTTTTCCTTTCTTACATTTAACAGATAAACTAATACCCATTTGGATGTTATTTAAACTTTCAGAGGCTGGTTATATGGTGATGGTCCAATTCTATGGGGAAGTGTTACACTTTTCAATCTACGACATTACAGAGATTGAGAAATGATGTCCAGAAAGATATTCATGATATATTCAATTCTTAAAAAGAAATGCTTTATAATTATGAAATTATGTCAAATTGAAACAAAGAAATGTATTTTATTTTTAAAACAACCATAATAAAAATGCTTTTAAGTGACTCCCCAGTTAAGGGTGAACACTTCAATTAACAAATCTCCCATTTGTTCACTGCTGGTTTAATTTACTAAGTATACATTTAATATAAATAAAATTTGAACCAGGTAATCCCAGTATTTAGAAGGTAAGGCAGGAAGACTGCCAAGAATTCAAGGCCAGCCTGGGGTACATCATAACTTGAAGGCCAGCCTTTCATATACAGTGAGACTCCATTTCAAAAAGAAACAAAAACAAGCCAGGCCTGGTGGCGCATGCCTGTAATCCCAGCACTTGGGAGGCTAAGACAGGAGGATCGTTGTGAGTTCGAGACCAGCCTGGGCTACAAAGTGAGCTCAAGGCCAGTCTGAACGGCATTGTGAGACCCTATCTCAAAAAGACAAGGGCCGGGGATCTAGCTCAGTGGCCTAAGCGCCTGCCTGGCAAGTGCAAGCTCATGAATTCGATCCCCAGTGCCGCAAAATAAATAAATAAATAAATAAATACAAATAAATAAATAAATACAACACTTAAATAGTTTGAGATTGGACCCTCTCAAGATTCTTTTAAGACTAACTTAAATGAGTCATACGGGATTTTGGATTAATCATGAAATAGATACAAGTAGGCTATGTGATACCTATACAATCACAATCCTTAACAGGTGTTTCATTTTTTAGTTCCAATCAGATGTCTTTTACAAGACACAGGAAAAAGTAAAGGAAATACAACCAATATGAATGCTAACTAAAATACATTTCAAACAACAAGTTCCATTTTAATAATACAAACTTTTTTTTTATAAATTAACCTCTTCATGCTCTCATTGCTTTATTTTATTATTATTATTATTATTATTATTATTATTTTTTGTGCTACCAGGGATTGAACTCACGACCTTGCGCTTGCCAGACAAGTGCTTAGGCCACTGAGCTAGATCCCCAGCTACAAACTTAATTTCAAGGTTGCTTTCTATAGTATATATACAATTAAATACACATAGTTTAAAAACAAAATTTTTTACTGCAAAGTCCCAACTGTATCCCCTCTCTCCCTACTCTCAGGCAATGAGTGATCTCTCAAGTGATTAAGTTTCACTGGAAATTACATCTTAAATGTCCATGTTTTACCAGTATTTCCAAGTTTACAAATCAGCAGAACAAAAAAAGCTAAAGCTAATTTAATACATCATGACCACTCTCAAAGTAACCAAACATATTTTTAACCTAAAAGACAATCTGCCCTTGAAAAACCACTGTGTAACTTAATTTTAGTTGGGTAAAATAGGGTGTTAGAGAACAGCAAACTGAGGTGGTGCTGTGTTTATCTATAGAATGGTAACCAGTATACCTGAAATAGGGCTCCCGAAACCAAACACAGAACCAAAATGGTAGCCTAGAGCGAAACGATGAAAGGTTAGACTAAAAAGTGCATTTTCTATGGCAGTGGAACTCATTCACTGGCAGGTTAAAGAGAATAAATAAGGATAGCAAGTAAGGGAATAAAAAAAGCAGATTTGAGGGCAAAGTATTAGGCTAGTTTTAGATTTGATGAGTTATGAGGCTAAAATAAAAATGTTCAGCATTGTAATTTATTGATCCTAGGGCTCACTAGATTGCCATAGCAACAGAACAAAGTTGATAGAAAAAGAAAAAAAAAGTCAAGCAAGAGTTGGACAAGCCTTAACAATTAGCTGCAAAGAATCTTGGGAAACTTTTTACTTCATTCTGCAAAAACCAGCACACATTATGAGGAATAATATTAGCCCTGTGAAGCAATTCTAACATTATAAAGCTAAATGCTTCTCATATCTTGCACCATTTCTATTGTTTCTAATAAATCTGATAATATATTTTACATTCTTTTCACAATGTTCAAATCTACATATTTTGCTTTAGATTCCAAAATGTCAATGTAGTTGGCTACAGTTTTGAGTATTGGTATTTCTCACCTTCAACTCAAACATACATATAAACTATCTCTTTAGAAATAATGATAAGCTCTTCCAGATACCCATTTGTGTTCCCTATTACCATTATACAATAAATTACTCCCAGGAACTTGCAGGAAATTTTTTTCAGGTCCTATCCCAAGATATCCTTCATCTGAAGTATGTAAACATCAACACAGCAGACATAGTTCCCCTGGCTCTGATAAAGATTCAAAGCAGTAACTCAAAGTGTGGTACTATAGACTACACCAGTCATCAACTGGTTAAGGTCTTCAAGGAAGATCAAGGTGTGGAAAAGTAAACAGGAAGTTTGCAACAAACTGATGGCAAGTGTACTCTGTTGAAACTGATCAAATTCAGGTCACATTTTACATACTTTTTTTCATCTTACCTTTATTATTTTACAAATTAAAAGATTGGTGACTATTAAAAAAAATGGTTTTCCACCAGAATATGAGATACATGGAGTATAATCACATAGCGCCATGTTACCAGGTAGGAATACCAGCTCTGTCATAGAATTCATAATTTGAGCATGCAACAATTTTCCTGTGCCTCAGTTTTCTCATTTTAAAATGGGCATTATAAGCACTTAAGATTATTGCTAGTATTAGATTAAGTCAACAAATAAAGCATTTAAATTATTTGGCACAAATTTATGCTTAACAGAGGAATGATAGGAAAGCATGTGTTACGGTTCTTTTAAAATAAAATACATTTCTTTGTTTTGACTGGTATAGTTCCATAATCACACATTTTTTTAAAGAGTCCTGGGTTCAAAAACTGAAAAAGTAAGACCCAAAATACACAATAAATTTTGTGAAAGGGGAAGAAACTGTTCAAAAGGGAAGAACAACTGGGATGGAGGAAAGGAAATAACAAAGAAGGGAAAAGATTATATATATATTTTATATATATACCCATAGATATATGAAGATAATCATACTACTAATCTGTTAGTTTATCAAAAGAACAGTTTGTGCTTTCATTGTTCCATCATTTTTTTCATGCCTGTCATCTTGTAATCTGAGCAACTACTTTGAAGATAACAATATGCAATACAGTAGCCACTGTTAATCTACTATTATGTTGATTTGAAATTCTGTATCATTGTTTTCATTTTTTTTTGGTTTTAAAATAAAAAACAAAAAAAGTCCTGGGTTCAATTCACAGTACAGTGAAAAGAAACTCTAAATACTGTGAACGTATAGTTGCTGGGCTTCCTATTCTACAATTATTTATTCTAGGTATACAATTATGGTCAGAGATAGTGCTGAGTATGCTAGCTTATTAGTTTCACAAAGAAAAAAAATCAACTTACATATATACATATAACTTTTCTCTATTCCCTATATTATTTCTGACGCTTCTAGATAGAAACTAAAAGGAATTGCCTTACTTTTCCACAGCAGTAGTTACCTGTGACACTATAATGTCATTTTAAAGTAACATTCATGTGAAGAAGCCCACTTCCTCTACTACAAAAGATACATACCATTATTTCCCTTTTCTTCTTTTTACTAAAAGCAACATATCTTTGTCCTCAACTACCATACTTTTGGAACTAATGAATGACTAGAATGTAAGCAGTAAGCTGAACTATTACCACTAAAAATCAAAATAAAGCAAATCGAAAGGGCTAGAGAAAGAACCTGTAAATTAAACCCATTAATCTACATAGCATCCTCTGTGGTTCCAAACAATGCTGCACCTTTGTATACAAAGATCTGACTTCACTATTACAATTTTCCAAATGCAATCCCAGACTTACTAATCCGTGAGGTAGTATTTCCACAGCATGGATCCACTTCTAGACTCCCTCATGGTCAATCTTTTAAGATAAGGACAGGAAATTTTTAGAACAACAGGGGTTAAGTGATTTAGGACAAGGCAAAAAGCTGATGTAAGTATCAGTTTCTAACAAGTTGTTGAGTTTTTAATGGTAATACAAGAGTCTGGCACATAAGTAATCAACAGTGGTCTAAAACCATTAGTGATCAATACTACCATTTGTAATCAATGTAAGAGTTGGGGAAGGCAAGGGAAGATAGGGCAAATGACCAGATTTCCAAACTCTAAGGAGTTCTAGATAGTCTTTTAAGTTTTACTACAGGAAATCTAAGAACAAAAGTTGAATCATTCACATATATGTAACAAATTGAAGAGTGGTAACCTAAACTTCCCAGGGCAAACAGCTCCAATCTACCCTTAATTCTTAGCTAGACATCTCCCTGGCATGAAAATACCACACACACACGAAGTGGATACAAAAAAAAAGAGCTAGTTAGTAACTAATCTGTAAATAACTACCTATATGTTAACCACACCCCAGTGATTTTAATACCAATGCCTGCCTTCTTGGTAACACAAAATAAATGTACAAACTTCAACACCACAGCACCAAACAATGGACAACAGCATGACTGGTAAAACATCTCCATAGCACTGCTTTACATTCCCCCTTGTTTCTATGTTTCTTTAGTTGACTAGAAAGATCATCTGTGGTCATACTGAAAATGTAAATACTATTATTGCAAGGACAGCTACATGATTACCTCTACAAATTACTAACCCAAAAGTTCAGTTAAACTGAAGGCACTACATTCAATAACAGGTATGACTTTAGAAGTAGGAGAGGTTAAAAAGAAGAAAGGATGGTGCTTTATGATTTTGAAAATTAACATCATCCAAACTATGAGTCTTTACTTGATAGGTAACACCTATTAAGCAGTTACTGTCAGGCAATGTGTTATGTACTTGTATTTACATTATCTCAATATACTCAAGCTCTGAGATACTGTAAAATAACTTCTTGCTTTTAAGATAAACTTTCGCCCTGGAAAGTTAGCATACGTTTGCTGTATTCTGCTTTGCAATCTATGATTATCAGAGTTGATACCCAAATGTGCCATATGACCTAATTTTACATACTTATTTCAGCATAATTATTTCTAGAACAATTATTCTCAAAGGTGTCCAAGATTAGACAATAAATTATATGGTTATCACAGTACTTTTTCCATGCAGCATAAAGTTATGGTTATGTATTACATTCTAATCTACCGCTTTAACTTGAACTCTTCACTCATCTTACCAGTACACAACACTACCAACGAATCAGTAAAAAAACATAAATGGTACACACCTTACTCTGTGCCTATGTGAAATCCCACTGCTAGAGAAAAAAGCAAGTGAATGCCAAGAATTATAGTGTGATTATTACGTATATTACAGCGTATTAAATGCCGACTAGTCAAATACTTGCAGACACACATAAAGATGAGCAAAATTCCCTATTACACATACAAATAATTACTTAGAACATTATTTAATATAAATGTGCACAAATAATTACTTAGAACATTATTTAATATAAATGTGCAAACAGACTTTCATACTTTACTCTTTCTTCTCAAATCCAAATGCCACACTTGGTTCTCAGGTATCTTTTTAGCAAACTTCCTACAGTACCCTCCCACATGGAAGTTGGTATAATTAGTGCAAAAGAACAAGCACAGCCTCACTACTTGCCTTCTTAAAAAAATTAAATCTTGATGAAACATTAAAAATTGCCAGATAATTAAATTAGCATCTGAACAATGGCAAACAATGGAGCACTAAGGGAAGAGCTGCAATTTGTTAGATTGTACCTAAAAATACTTAAAAATTCAACAATGTTTAATCTACTTAAGTAATAATCTAGCTACCTGATCAAAATGAATGACTAGGACGAAACACAGAGTTGAGTGAGTCTGTCAGGCTATAGCAATCTGGATAGTCAGCAAACTAAACTATGTTTTATTTTAAAAAAAAGGAGCAGTGGGGAGGCCAGGGATCTAGCTCAGCGGTTCAAGCACTTGCCTGATAAGTGCAAGGTCGTGAGTTCGATCCCAGTACCAAAAAAATAAAAATTAAAAAAATAAAAATCCCTACAGTCCATACTTGAATTTCTGATCTTGTCACACACAATTTTAAACCTTGAGTGCATTTTCACTACTAGTAACCCTTGTAAGCATCTCGTTATATTTTAAAACTAATTCTTAAGGGAGCCATGTGTCTGTATGTATGCATGCGTTAGTGTGCATTCACATTTTACAGAGCCTAGGACAAGATTATAAATTCAGATTAGAAGTGATGGCAGAAACACAACAAATAAACAGATGCATGATCTAGAATTATAACAAGGCTAACAAAATTTAAATGTCACTACTATTTAAATCAACCAGTATCAGAATATTTGCATTTTAAAATAACTCTACAAAGGGGTAGGTATGTAGCCCAGGGGCAGAGTGCTTACCTGGGGTTCAATTCCCAGTGGGCTGTGTGTGTGTGCTGGGATTTAAATAAGGTGTATATTATCAAAACTAAACTACAGTTTGAAATATATCCATAACACTAAAATCACACTAAACCAAGAATTTACACTGCAGAAAACTGGTTGCAGTAACACAGTAGTTGCTGTCACAAGGATTCTTTAAAACTTCATTGATAGGCCTGAGGTTTGTAGTTTAGTGGAAGAGCATTTGCTTACCATGTGGGAAGCCCTGGGTTAGATCCCCAGCACCACAAAGGGGTGATCTTCATCAATAAAATTTAAGCCAGGTGTGGTGGTACACACCTGTAATCTGAGCATTCGGGAGGCTGAGGCAGGAGGATTGCTGCGACAAAGCTCAAGGTCAGCCTGAACTGCATAGCAAGACCCTACCTCAAAAATAATGATAGTAATAATAATAATTAATTAAAAGGCAAGCCTTTCAAAGAATTTTAAGTGCTACATAAACTCATACATTCTAAACTAGCTGAAAAGCGTAACTAAAACTTAATGACACTAAATTATTTTTAATTTAGATTGTTCAGTTTAAACAAATGAGCCAGTGAATGACACAAATTATGTTTTTTAGAAGTTCAGTAATGGTAAAAGAGGTTAAAATATCAATGTAGCCGAGCGTGGTGGCTCACGCCTGTAATCCCAGCACTCGGGAGGCTGAGATAGGCGGATCGTTGTGAGTTCGAGACCAGCCTGGGCTACAAAGTGAGCTCAAGGCCAGCCTGAACGGCATAGTGAGACCCTGTCTCAAAAACAGGGCTTGGGATCTAGCTCAGCGGTCTTAGCACCTGTCTGGCAAGTGCAAGGTCATGAGTTCAATCCCCGGTGCCGCAAAAAAAAACAAAACAAAAAAAAACCAAAACAAAACCACAACGTAAGCTGTAGTTTTAATAAGGACATTATTATACACTAAGAATCACCTTTCAAAAAAATGTATCTTGCAGAAATATATTTCTTCAAAAACTTGGAAAACCAACTGTAGCGATTTATTTCTTATGCCCTGAAGTTGCAGTGGTAGTGAACCTACGGCATGTGTGCCACAACAGGCTGCTACCAGTGAATGCTTTAAGATTCCCCATCACTATGGACATGCATCCTTTTACTTTCAGGGCTTAAATTAATGAACTCTTAAGCTTGCAAATACAGAAAGATCTATATTCTTTAGTCAATTAGATTGCTAAGAAGTTCCTTTCAAGAAACTCTGAGAACAGTTTTACATATTTTATCTTAATAAACAAAAAAATTGATATCCATAGATCTATGAATAGATACAAAAAAGGTAAAAAATCAAAACAAAACAACAGAAATGCATGGTATTCATGATGTAGGCACTAAATCCAGTGTTTAGAAAACATACTTTATTCGATACCTGGTACAGAAAGAAAGAGAGAGAAAGAGAGAAAGAGAGAGCAAGAGCGAGAGAGAAAGCAGGCAGGCAGGCATTTTAAATTGCTAATACCGATATGGACAAAACAGAATAAACCTCAACGATGAGCAATTTGAGCCCTTTAGTCCTACATGATGGTACTAAATCCAAAGAAAGGATAAAATAGCAACTCAGCATTAAGAAGAAATGAACTATCAAGCCATGAAGGCAGAGTTCATACATAAACCAAAATATTACTAGAAGTGTTGCTGAAGGTGCAGCTAGCTCAGTCACAGAGCACTGGGCAAGCATGTGCAAGGTCGTGAGTTTCAACCCTAGCACAACAAATAGCTACATGCAAAAAATATTAATAGAAGATACTGTTGAAATTAATCATTTTCCTCATACTGATTTAAATGTTTCAAATATATTACACTGAAGTTCAAATATATAACCTTCAATAATAAATGAAGATGTTAATTCTTCTTGAATTCAATACCTACATTCTGTATAAACAGAATCAAAACACTAAACTGTAACTGCCAAGTGTGTTCCAATGATCTACAAATCTCTTTCTGCACCACTATCATATTTTTAAAAGTTACTTTTGTTTAGTAACTTTTTTCCTTGTGGTAAAGCAGATTTCCCATTTCCTTCTCTTCCTTTTAAAAAACTTACTACCAATTCTCATTTGTTTATACCTCCAAATAAACTTCACAATCATTTTCTAAAACATAGGTTGGTAACTTATCACTTATTCTTCAGTTTGTTTTCCTACAACCCTTTAAAATGAAAAAACCATTCTTCAGCTGGGAAACTAAAGTATGCAGAGTCCTCAATGAAATGTGGTCCCCCCACCCCGCAAAGACTTCAGTATTTTGATTTCATTTATAGTGAATGTAGGAAATTTCTTGAATTTCTTACATTTTAAGTTTGCTGAAGTCCTCCCTCATATCCCTCGGAAGAATTCCACAGCTTTTTTCAAGAATCCTGCAAACTACTTGTTAGGTTCATAATTTCTGGAAATTTGAGGAAGGCCCTTAAACTTGGCAAATTAATGCTGCAAATTACTTACTAGGTTTACTATTCCTGGTCTTTTTGCCAATGTTACAGAAAAACTGTGACATCATTTGAATGCAACTTATTATTATGTTATTTTTAAAATGTAAATGAGTATTCTTTAAAATGTAAATGTCTCTTTCCTGGTGAGTAATTCAGTAATTTAAGGTTAAGAAAGAGAAAGGCCAAGCACTGAACAGTGTCTGACGCATGCAAAGCATGCCAACAAATGTTTAACTGAATGATTCTAATCTTACTCCTCATAGTCTCACAAAAACTATAGCACAGAGATCTTTGTTTAAAAACCATGGAAAGAGCAAGAGAAAAACGGGCAGTCTCTCAAGGTTTGAAAATCTTTAACCCCCATGAACCTTTTCTTTAAAATTTCAAAGTACTGGAGATGTGATCTACTAAATTGAGACAAGAAATCAAGTAAGAGAAAGACAATGGGCACAGCAAATGGTGGGGTGCCACACAGGATGCCATCCAAGGAAGACCAAACACACACCAGATATAAAGAGCAACAGTCAAGATTGGACAACATGATTCAAGTGAATGTCAGTGAAGCAACGTGATTTGATGGCTGCTATGACCCAATGTGCTATTAGTCTATCTTTTCTGGAAAACAAAGGGGCTTAGTGTTAAAACTTCTTGCCTAAGAGCCGAGGATCTAGCTCAGCGGTCTAAGCGCCTGCCTGGCAAGCGCAAGGTCGTGAGTTCAATCCCCGGTGCCGCAAAAAAAAAAAAAAAAAAACAACTTCTTGCCTATCACATAAGGCCCTGGGTTCCATTCCTAGCAACACATAAACACATAAAAAATGGAAAAGCAACGAATGCTCCAGAGTATCTGGCACAGATTCTAATCTATACTTACATAACTCAGTTTAACCACGTATTAATGAAGTTTCTTTTCTCTCCTTGGTGTCCAACTCCCTCCCTGGACCAAAGGGGTATGACTTTAATCTTAAAATGCACAGTGGCCTACAGACTACTTACCTACTGCAGGCTTTTTGCTGGGCCCACACCAGAGCCCCGTCAGATAACAACTGTAGTGTTGTATCTGAACACGCTCATGATTTTGCCAACTGGTTTCCCCCAAGAACTCTAGTAGAAATTCTAGAAGCTGAAGCTAAACTATAAACCAGAAGGTGTATTCAATTATGTTCTCTTAGTAACTTTCATCCAACTGGGGCAATACTGTCCTTCCCTTGCACATCACCTAAATACGCAGCTGAGAGATACCATGGAGATTACTGCCAGAAAACAAGTGAATGAGGCCAGGGATCTAGCTCAGTGGCCTAAGCGCCTCCTGGCAAGTGCAAGGTCATGAGTTAAATCCCTGGTGCCGTACATAAATAAATAAATAAATAGCAAAGAAGAAATCTCATGAGAAATTAAAAAAAAAAAGAAACGAATGATTAAGACAAAAACCAGGATGAGGGGGGCAAAGAAATAATGATATGATGAAATACAAAAAACAGTTGAGATATCTGAGTGGAAGATAACCTGGGTCTCTAGTTTATTACTGTAAAACATACATGGTACACTTTATTGCCACATATAGAAATTCTGTTCATTGAAGGGGGTTGCTCAAAAAAAATGTAACTCTGATAACCACTATAGTAGCAAAAGCATTTGATTTGATCAGTACAGTTTTTAGCTTTTAAATTTGTTTTCAAAATAATCTACTTTACAGATACACTACCTCTTGTAAGTAATAATAAAGTAAAAGTTATTAAGCCAGTCATGGCTTAACAATATGTATAATCCTAGCACTCTGGAAGGCAGACGTAAAAGGATTATAAATTCAGGGCCAGCCTAGGAATCTTAGCAAGACTCTGTCTCAAAGCAAAAAAAAGACCTGGGGATGTAGCTCAGAAAAGCTACAGAAGGTAAACCAAAGTAAACAACCTAAAGCACTTATCACAGCAATGTTTGAAATAGCATACAGTTAGAAATAATGTTATGCTGATCACTACAGAAATAATTGTTAAAACCATACAATGTAGCACACACCATTAGAAAAGAAAGCTGTCTGATGATACAGAATGCTACATAAGAAAATACTAGGCAAGCCCGGCCTGGTGGTGCATGCCTGTAATCCCAGCATGCGGGAAGCTGAGACAGGCGTATTGTTGCGAGTTCAAAACCAGACTGGGCTACAAAGTGAGCTCAAGGCCAGGCTGAATGGCATAGTGAGACCCTGTCTCAAAAAGACAAGGACTGGGGATTTAGCTCAGTGGCCTAAGCGCCTGTCTAGCAAGTGCAAGGTCATGAGTTTGATCCCCGGTGCCGGGGAAAAAAAAGATTAAATCATTTACCCAATCAAATTGGGCATATCCAATCATGTCTTATAAAAATTTACATACAACAAGCATGCATGTGTTCTGTATACAGCACAGTTATAGATTCTAGAGCCACACTGTGATTTTGAAGCCAAAATACATGTGGCAACATGCCATACTGCTCAAGGTATTCATTTCAAATTTTAGACCATGGGTATATACTATTCAAGAAAATACAAATATACAGTAAAAGTTAAATACCATTATCTACAAATCCAAAACGTAATAAAAAATGAGTTCAAATGAAAAAAGACCTACTCCTAATCCTGTAAAGGAAATTTTAAAACTTATAACCTGACAGTATATTAAGGGCAAGAAAGGCAGGCCCAGCCTGTATAAACTCAGCTAGCCTTGAGATTCCAATGCCAGCTGCAACTTGTAAGATAGACATAACTCAGCCAGAAAGTACATCTTGTTGTGCTAACTGGTTCAGTTCAAGATAGTAACTGATTCTTCTTGTTCACCCAAGCCACTGACCTTAAGAAACTCCCTTCAGCCCAGAAAAACATATGACCCAGCCTATGTAACCAATTATAAAATAACCTATCAGATTTTGTGCTTCCAGTCTAAAACATATATAAATGTCTGTTTAACCCCAAGACAGGGTTGGTGATTTGGAACTGACTGCTAGCCCAATAAAGAGTTGCCTTCCAACTCCTCAGTGCCTGTGTCTTCAATCCAATTCAGTCCTGGTTTTCCCACAACAATTCCATCAACCAAACCATCTGATCTACACTTTCAGAGGAATGATTTTATATTTAACTTACTTGTATATGCATTACTTTTATCCCTCATGCACAAGTTTTACTGGAAGTAAAGAATTGGACATTTTAGTTTTTTTTTTTTTTTCTTTCTTGAACAGGACAATAAAAATCTGAGACCTAGGTTTGAGTTCTAGCTCTCACTTAGGTACTATGAGATATTTGTAAGGAAAAAAGATTGAAGGTCATGGTGGTACTTGGAAAGCTGATGCAGGAAGATCACAAATTCAACACTTTGGGCAGGGGATATAGCTCAGTGGCATAAGCACCCACCTGGCAAGTGCAAGGTCTTGAGTTTGATCCCCAGTACCAAAAAAAAAAAAAAAAAAAAAAAAAAAAAAAAAAAAAAAAATTCGATACTTGCATAGGCTATGAGTCTGGCCAGCCTGGATATATAATGAGACCCTGTTTAAGAACAAAAACACCTGAAATATGAATTCTTTACCTATAAAATATTCATTTTATTCAATAGGAAACAAACACAAGAAGAATATTTCCATTAAGGTAGCAAATGTTCATGCCTCGCATTGTGGCTACACAGACTACTACCCAATGAATTACACCGCCACCCCTAGTACTGGAGATTAAACCCAGGCCTTCACATTGAGCTACATCCCTAGCCCTTTTTATTATTTTGAGACAGGATCTTGCTAAGTTACCCAGGTGGGAGAATTTTATAGCAATACTAAGAGCTTATTACTTTTAAATTTTTACAACTGCAATTACACAGAGTACAGAAACTGTATAGCACATTATAGTAACAAGCTTAATTTACATAAAACACATGTAAGTTTTAGTTGAAACTTTCCTATAACAACTGTCATACTTAGCCATATCTTTCCCTAAAATTATTAAAATTACTTAGGGAGTTTAAATTTTTAAAAAACTTGCTGAAACTATTTTCAGTAGCAAAATAATTTAACTAGCAAATCACACAAGAAACCAGAAGGGAAGTAGCCATTTGCTTTAGAAATTTACCTACAAAGTTCTAAGCTGGTTACTAAATGTAATTAGTAGAATCAGCCTTCCCTAACTACAGGCTTGTTACTGCAATTCAAACAAGCTCATATGGAAACATTTGGGGCTTAAAAAAATCTGTATTTGAACATGTACAGATGTTTTTCTTGTCATTTTTTTGGACATTATTCTTTAAATAATACAGAATATTTACATATAGCATATATGTTGAATCGGTATTACTGTACAAGTAATTCAGAGAATGCTTCAAGCTAGAGATGATGCGTACAGATTATATGCAAACACTACACTATTATAAGATACTTGGACATATGCAAATATTGGTGTATCCCCAGGGGTCCTGCAATCTATCCTCTTGGATACTAAGGACTACAGTTAACTGCTTGTTTAGTCCTCTAATTCAGAAATCCAGATCCTATTTCCTTACAATTCTATACTTTTGCTACCCAAAATGATACTGTCTGTTAACAGTGCCTTAAAAAAACTGTCTACATGTTTTTATTTTATAGCTGTAGCAAAACGCCCATTAAGTTCATAAAAAACTAATGTCTCTTTATGAAATCAGCCAGTTGCTTTAGTTTGAACTTCACCCCACTACCAATGAGCTGTGTGATCTAATCAAACAAAATTAATGTGTGCCTTGGTTTCCTCCTATGTGAAAAAAGAATATTGTAATACCAACTACCTTATAGGGCTGCTGAAAGAATTAAATGATGGGCCGGGGATTTAGCTCAGTGGCCTAAGCACCTGCCTGGCAAGTGCGTGGTTGTGAGTTCGATCCCTGGTGCCGCAAAAAAAAAAAAAAAAAAAAATTAACACAGTGAAGTACATGACATACAGTAAGTGTTATGTCTGCAATTATTAAGAAATAAAAAGGAGGACCAACAGTTCAAGGACAGCCTAGGCAAGACTTTGTCACAAAACAAACAAAACCCAAAGAAGAAAGATCTGCTGAATTTGATGATGCACATCTGTAACCACTACTATCTGAGAGAGTGAGGAAGGAGGGTCCCACGTTAGAGCCCAGCCTGGGCAACGGAGCAAGACCCTATCTCAAATAAAATTTTAAAATAGGCCAGGTGATGCAGTTCTGTAGCAGAGCATTTGCCTAGCATGTGTGAGGTCATATGTTCAATCCCCAATACTGCACAAGAAAGAGAAAAAAAAGAGGAAAAAAAAAAGGAGAAAGAAAAATTACGTTAAAGACAGCTGTTACAGCTGGGCCTGGTGGCACAGGCCTAAAACCCCAGCACTCTGGGAGTCTCACATTCAAGACCAGCCTGAGCAACTTTAAGACTGAGATCCTTCTTCACAATTAAAAAAAAAAAAAAAACTGCAAAAAAGATGTAGCTCAGTTCAATCCCCAAAAACACAAACACACACACAAAAAAAGGTTGTTATAAACATGTTGTACTTAAGAGATCATTTTTTTTTTGACAGGGTCTTGCCATGTATGTAGTTCAGGCTGGCCTTTAACTGCTATGTAGCCCAGGCTGCTTTGAATGCAATTACCCTGCCTCAGCCTCCTGCGTGCTGCGATTACAGGTGTGTACCAGCTTGCTTGGCCCACAACTAGTTTTTTTAAAAAGTGACTTTTTAAAAAGCTGAGAGTGGTGGTGAACACCTGTAATCCCAGCACTCCAGAAGCTGAGGCAGGGTAACCATGAGTTCAAGGTCAGTCTGAAATACATAGCAAGACCCTGTCTCCAAAAAAAAAAAAAAAAAAAAAAAAAAAAGTTAGTTGCAGAGGAATGTAAATCCACACCCCTGGAAAAACAATAGTAGTTAGATTTGTCATGATTTGACAGAAACTTACTCAACAGTGAAGCTAAACTTCAGGCTCCCATTGTTTCTGTAGAATAATGTATAAATGCCAAGTATAAGGGAATAAAAACCTTGTTTCTGACTACATTCTCAGGTTCTAAAAAAGACTAAAAAATAAGTATCAGTATTTGAGACACAATGATCCCTTCTTCCCCTAGACATGACCATGGACTTTTGAAGAACAGCTGATTTTGAAGTAAGGGTAAGAGTGAGAAGAGCTACTGAAGATCGCAGGTTATAGGTTTCATATTTCTTGCTAATGATCAAGGTTAATAAAAAGGCAGCTATGAGCCAGGCGTGGTGGCTCAGGCCTGTAATCCCAGCACTCAGGAGGCTGAGACAGGAAGATTGTTGTGAGTTTGAGACCAACCTGGGCTACAAAGTGAGCTCAAGACCAGCCTGAACGGCATAGGGAGACCCTGTCTCAAAAAGACAAGGACCGGGGATCTAGCTCAGTGGCCTAGCACCTGCCTGGTAAGCATGAGGTCATGAGTTCAATCCCTGGTGCCAGAAAAAAAAAAAAAAAAAAAAAAAAAAGGGCAGCTATGTGAATTCCTTAGCAGGAGGCACAGGTGAAAATACACATTATTATCCTGCATACAATACACAAAATGGTGTATTACTACTTTGT
>RJWT010000743.1:0-58721 GCA_004365215.1 Cuniculus paca | reverse complement strand
GGACTTCCAGTCCTAGCCTTTTGAGAAACCTCCAGACTGACCTCCACAGTGGTTGCACCAGTCTGCACTCCCACCAACAGTGGAGAAGGGTTCCTTTTTCCCCACAGCCTCTCCAGCATTTATTGTTGGTGGTTTTCTTGATCCTGGCCATTCTTTCTGGAGTGAGATGAAATCTCAGAGTTGTTTTAATTTGCATTTCCCTAATGACCAATGATACTGAACAGTTTTTCATGTATTTCTTTGCCATTCATATTTGTTCAGCTGAGAAGTGTGTTTTCATCTCAGATGCCCATTTCTGGATTGGGTCTTTGAATTTCGAGGGCCTGATATTTTTTAATTCTTTACGTGTTCTAGATAGAAGACCTTTGTCTGAAGGGCAGTTGACTGAAAGTTTTACCCAATTTGTGGGCTTTCTTTTCACTCTGTTGACAAGATCCCAACTGTTGATTCTGGGAAGTGTTTCCCGTGCAGTTTGACTTTTGTTCATGAATTCTCTACCTACCCCTATGTTTTCAAGATTTCTACCTACTTTGTTTTCCAGGAGATTTAGTGATTCTGTTTTAATGTTTAGATCTTTGATCCATTCTGACTTTAGTTTAGTGTATGGTGATAGGCTTGGGTCTAATTTTAGTTTGTGGCATATGGAAAGCCAGTTTTTCCAACACCATTTATTAAAGAGGCTATTTTTCTTCCAGTGAACATCTTTGGCTCCTTTGTCAAAGATTAGGTGGCTGAGTGTGTTTGTACTTGGGGTTGTATCTTCTAATCTATTCCATTGATCCTCAGGTCTGTTTTGATTCCAGTACTATGCCGATTTGATTGCAGTAGCTTTGTAGTATACTTTCAAGTCTGGGATTGTGATGCCTCCTGTCCTGCCCTTGCTGCCCAGAAGTGCCTTTGCTATTCTGGGTCTTTTGTGGTTCCAGATGAATTTTAAGAATGATTTCTCTAGTTCTGTGAGGTATGCCAATGGTATTTGGATTGGAATTGCATTAAATCTGTATAATAATTTTGGGAGAATGGCCATTTTCACAATATTTGTTCTTCCTATGCATGAGCATGGAATGTCTTTCCATTCTCTGAGATCCTCTGTGATTTCTTTTTTCAGAGTACTGTAATTTTCATTGAATAGATCTTTTGCTTCCTTTGTTAGGTTAATTCCTAAGTATTTCATTTTTTTGGAGGCTATTGTAAAGGATGTGGTTTCTCTTATTTCTCTCTCAGTGCATTTGTTGTTTGTGTACAGGAATGCCACTGATTTCTGAGTATTGACTTTTTATCCACCTACATTACTGAATTTGGTTAGGATATCCAGAAGTCTTTCAATGGAGTTTTGAGGGTCTTCTTCGTAGAGTATCATGTCATCTGCAAATAGTGATAATTTCACTTCTTCCTCTCCTATCCTTATTCTTGTTATTTCTGTCTCTTATCTAATGGCTCTGGCTAATAATGCCAGCACTGTATTGAAGAGGAGTGGTGATAATGGACATCTTTGTCTTGTTCCCAATTTTAGAGTGAAAGCTTTCAGTTTTTGACCATTTAATGTGATACTGCCTGTTGGTTTGTCATGATTCCTTTTATCAGACTTAGGAGAAGCCCATCTATGCCAATTTTCTGTAGACTTCTTATCATGAGTGTTGGACTTTATCAAAAGCTTTTTCTGCATCTATTGAAATGACCATTTGGTTCTTATCTTTGGCTCTCTTGATATGGTGTATTACATTTATTGATTTGCATATGTTGAACCATCCTTGCATTCCTGGGATGAATCCCACTTGGTCATGGTGTATAATCTTCTTGATGACTTGCTGGATCCTGTTTGCCAGTATTTTATTGGGGATTTTTGCATCTATGTTCATTAGAGAGATTGGTCTATAGTTGTCTTTCTTGGTTAGGTCTTTCTCTGGTTTTGGTATTAGGGTAATACTTGTTTCCAGGAATGATTTAGGGAGACTTCCTTCCCTTTGAATTTCATTGAAGAGTTTGAGGAGTGTTGGCATTAAGTCTTCCTTGAATCTCTTGTAGAACTCAGCTGTGAATCCATCGGGACCTAGACTTTTCTTAGTTCAGAATGCTCAAATTACATTTTCGAATTCATTAACTGAAATTGGATTGTTGAGTACTTTTACATCTTCTTGGTCCAGTTTTGGTAATTGATGTTTCTAGAAATCTGTCCATTTCTTCGGTGTTCTCGTACCTATGGGAGTAAAGATTTTCGAAATAGGAATTGATCGTCCATATTTCCACAAGATCTGTAGTGATTTCGCCATTTCCATTCCTTATTGCATGGATTTGAGTTTTATCTTTCCTTTTTTTAATAAGGTTGGCTAGAAGCTTTTCAATTTTATTTATTCTTTCAAAGAACCAGCTCTTTGATTCATGGATTCTTTGTATTGTTTTTTAGTCTCACTTGCATTAATTTCTGCTCTGACCTCTACAATTTCCTCCCTTCTTTTGCTTTTAGGTTGGATTTGTTCTTCTTTTTCTAGATGTTTCAGGTGTACCATCAGATTGTTTATTTGCATTCATTCCATTTTCTGGATGTGGGAATTCACTGCAATAAATTTCCCTCTGAGGACTGCTTTCATTGCATCCCACAGGTTCCGATAAGTTGCATTTGTATTTTCATTTGCTTGTACATATTGTTTAATTTCTTCTTTAATTTCTTCTGTGACCCATTGATTGTTCAGGAGTGTGCTATTTAATTTCCATGTTTTTGTGGAGTTTTTGCAATTTCTTTTGTCGTTAATTTCCAGTTTGATGGCACTGTGATCAGATAGTATGCAAGGGATAATTTCAGTTCCTTTGCATTTATTTAAGCATGTTCTATGGGCCAATATATGGTCTATTCTAGAGAATGTACCATGTGAAGCTGAGAAGAATGTATACTCTGATGTTGTTGGGTGGAAAACTCTGTAGACATCTATCACGTCCATTTGTTCACAGGTTGGACTCAGTTCTGTTATTTCTTTGCTGATTTTCTGTCTAGTTGATCAGTCTCTCTGAGTCAAGGGTGTGTTAAGGTCTCCTGTTATAATTGTGTTATTGCTTATTTGATTTTTCATTTCTATTAATATTTGTTTTATAGAGTTGGGTGCTCCCATATTTGGTGCATATGTATTTAAGATTGTTATTTCTTCCTCTTGGAGTTTTCCCCTAACCAGTATGTAGTGACCTTCTTTATCTCTTTTGACCATTATTTCTTTGAAGTTCACAACATCTGCAAACAGAATAGCTAACCCTGCTTTTTTTTCGGTTCCTGTTGCATGGAGAATTGTTTTACATCCTTTGACTTTCGGTCTATGAATTTCCTTTTAGGTTAGATGGGTTTGTTATAGACAGCATATGGTTGGATGTTGTTTCTTGATCCATTCTGCCAGTCTGTTCCTTTTGATTGGTGAATTGAGGCCATTTACATTAATGGTTATAACTGATAAATGCTGGCTTGTTTTAGTCATGATATCTTTCTGCAGTGGTTTCTTTACCTTTTCCCTCTAATTAGTGTTTTGCTCTGCTTGGTGTTCTTCTTCTGTTGATGTTTTTGACATCATAGCTATTTTCATGTCTATCTAGAGTATCTTTCAGTATTTTTTGCAGGGTTGGCTTGCTGGCCATGAAGTTCTTCAGCTGTTCTTTGTCATGGAAGTATCTTATTCCTCCATCAATTTTGAAGGATAGTTTTGCAGGGTACATCAGTCTGGGTTGGAAGTTGTTTTCCTTTAGGACTCGAAATACTTCACTCCATGCTCTTCTTGACTTCATTGTTTGTGTTGAGAAGTCTGCTGTGATTCTGATGGGCTTTCCTTTATAGGTGATTTGTTTCTTTTCTCTCACAGCTTTTAATAATCTGTTCTTATGTTGAATTTCTGGAATGCTGATAATTATATGTCTGGGTGTTGATTTATTTTGATTATGGCTACTTGTAGTTCTATATGCTTCACTTACCTGTATGTCAGTTTCCTTTCCCATGTTTGGGAAATTTTGAGCTATGACTTCTTTAATTAGTAATTTTATATCATTAGTGTTTTCTGCTTCTTTTTCCTTTACACTTATTAGTTTTATATTGTTTTTCTTTGCATTATCTTGCAACTGCTCTATTGCTATTTCCTGATTCCTTGTTATTTTTAAAAGATGTTTTCTTTCTTCCTCTAGCTGCCATCATGTGTTCGAGGTCTGAAATTCTATTTTCACATTCATTGAGGTGGCTTTGCCAGCTTTCAATGGCATTCTTGATTTCCTGGATATCTCTTTGAATCTGTTGCATGCATTCTAATTCTTTCTTGCATTCTTCATTGAAGGTTTCCATCCTTTTGCAGTGTTCCTCTGTTTTTCCAACTATATCTTCTTTAGATGTGCTTAGCATTTCTTTCATTACATTTATCATCTATTGTTTTACCTGGGAAATCATTTCTAACTTCAGTTCCTTTAAAGTCTCATAGAGTTGTTTCTTTACTTCCTTTGCTATCATTTCAGAAATTTCAGGTGTGTGGCTGATATTTTCTTCTATATCCATGTCTCTTTGGCTTGTCTGGGAAGGACTGGAGGTGCAAAATTGCATTTTGCTCTTTCATTTTGTCGTTTTGCTGTATTCCACTGTGGGAGGTCAATCCATCATGCACGTTTGAGACTCCAAGTCTGGGTGAAATTTAGAGTGAATTCCTTTAGCTCCAGCGAAGACTACCACTGTGTCTGCTCTCTTGCTGGGGAGTGTTTAGGTGGAGTCCAGGTAGGACCCCAGGGATGCTCCAAATGACCTGGGCTGATGGTGGAATGGGTGCAGGTTCCCACCGCTCACTGGTGAGGTCCCAAGCTGCATGGCTAGGTGAAATTTGCTGTGTATGCCTTCAGCTCATGCCAGGCCCAGAGCTGCAGCTGCTATGCTTCTCCAGGTAAATGGGCAGAGTCTAGTTTGTATCTTTCAAGTACTCTCACTCTTTTTACCACATGATTAGGCTTTTTCATGGCATTTGGAATTATTTCTTACTTTGTTTTGTTTTGTTTTGTTTTGTTGAGACAGGGTTGCACTACGCAGTTCACAAACTCACTGCAATCCTCCTGCCTTAGCCTCCCACGTGCTGGGATTACAAGCATATGCCACCTCACCTAACCACAGAGAGTTGATGCTCAGATGGCACAGCTGAGTCAATGTTTCTGATCATATCCATTTCATTTGCCTGTTGTTGTTGTGTTTGTACTTGTTTAATATTTTGAGTATCATTCATAATTTTCAAAGGTATCTCAGATGCATAGAGACTCCTTTGTCTTTTCTAGTCATGCTTGTTTTTCATCTCTTTGCAATATACTAAATATGAAGTAAAAACTCCTTGAATGTGATAAGATGCCAAAGAATGTGCTACACTAACTGACAAAAGGTGAATAAATGATCATCAAAATATAATGGATTTGCAAGTTTCTGACCATCTGAAAGATATAATACCCCAACTGAAATATGTTTCCTGGATTTCAGTTTTTATTTCTAACTAGTCTTAATAAAGAAGATAAAGCAACTCTCTTAGTAAATATGATGCTATCTCAGTCTGAGATGTTATTTAAAAAGAGATTGACTCTAAAACCTTCCCTTATGTAATGATTAATGAATGTAATATATATTCCTAATATACAGTCCATTCCTCATTCCCCAACTTCCAATTTTGTGGTCCAACTGATGAAAGCCAAATTAAAGGAGCCCATCACCACAAATACAGCTTTAATTCTTTATTAATTTTAATCATAAGCAACCTTTCTATTGAAGCTATAATGCATTATGAATGTGTTCACAGAGAGGGGATAATAGGGTGGTGATGACATTTCTTGAACCTGTTTTTTTATTATTATGGTTTAGGATCAACTTGTTCAAACAGAAAAGTGTGGAGACTGATTAAATATCAGGGTTGGACTATAATGAAAGAAAAGTCCATAGCAAATATGTGGTGATTGTTTTAAATGAAATATGCGGGAGGGTGGATTTCAGGTGATAGCTCTACAGTTACCAGTTACACTCCTAATCTTGACTGAGGCTGCCATGTGGTTTTGTATTTGGTTTACAAAATGGAGCTGAATTCAACAAGTCCATGCTGGCTGGCCCATGAGCCAAGCACCGCATGCCTCTGTCTTTGGCATCTGACAATATTGTTATAAATATTACAAGCTGAGGGAATAGAAGTTGCTGATAATAACTTCTGCTTTGGAAAGTTGAGTATTATTAACTCATTGAAGTCCCCAAAGTTCCCAGGCTTCTTTAAATAGAAGAGGAATTCTAAAATGGGGTGAAAAATGATTTTTCTAGAAATTAAGAATTTCCAGAATTTCAATTTATAGCATTAGTGAAGAGTGGGTTATTTGATCTTTGAAGTTTCCACCCCAAGTTCACCATCACAGTAAGTTAAAAGTCTTGAAAGTCATCTCACTGTGGACTCTTTACTTCTTCAATGTCTTTTAACATTGGCTTGGATACAACCAACATGTATCTTTATCCAACCTTGTGCTTTAAACCAAGGCTGGTCTATGTTCGCACAATCTAACAAACGTGTAAGAGAAATGCCAAACAAATGCACCTTTTATGACCAATGCTCAGGGTTTTTGACTTAGACACACTGTTGATTTTTACATTTTTACACCATTCCATTTCTCTAGGCCAGTGGTGGTAAACATATGGCTCATGTCCTATAACAAGCTGTTTGCAACATTGAAACCTCTAAAGGATTTGCCATCAATCCTAGGCTTTTCCTATTACGTACTTTGTATTTTTGGGTTTGAGAGAGATTAAATAAAGAGAACATAAGAAAGTCATTCAAAATATTGAAGGAAACTTGCTTTCTAAAAAGTCTCTAAAATCCAATCATAAAGGAAAAGAAAAGAGCTGACTGGCTAAATAAATCTCCACTAAAATTTGAATACTGTCCACTGAAAACCAGGTTGGGGAGGAGGTCAGGAAGTGTGTAACAAACTAAAAAGAAGAACAAAAAATAGCCCCAATTTTGCTGTCAACATATTCCTGAATCTTTATTATGCATTTTGCAAGCACTATGCTGTCTAGATATTTGAATTTCCCTTCCTAGCTTCAAATCAGGAGGAAAGGCAGGTTACGAAAGAGGAAGGACTCTCACACAAAGAATCGGGTTTCGAGATCAGTTTCTGCTTCTCATTTATCAAGTTATCTTGTCTTCTCAGCTTCTGTATTCCCATGTAAAAAATAAAAATAATGATGTGGTTCATCCAAGATCCTTTTCAAATTTCAATGTCTTTAATTCCATAGCACCGTAACCCCGATAAAGTGTATTTCTTTGTGACTGTTTAGAACCAGTTTTCAAATGTTTTGTAATGAGAGGCTCCTCAAATAACTTAATAAAAGTTACTTGTAGTACAAATCATTTTATTTGTCTGCATGTTATCCTTTCTTTCAGGACTATTTTCTCTAATTCCATAAGGCTCTAGTTGGATACAAGGATACATATGACCCAGGCATGGTTAATCATACTGTCACACTCCCTTGGAGCCAGTGATTGGCTTAAGGGTGAGCATGCAAACCAGTCATGGTCTTTGCAAATGATTTTATGAATTGGTGAGAAAAGGTTGCCCTTCATGTCTTGTATGCTGTAAACTTAGTGCTGCTTCAGTCTTCCCAGTGTGCAGACAAAACAGGAACCATTACTTTAGCAGGACAAAATGAGACTACTATAGAAAGAGACACAGAAAGGATTTCAGGAGGAGACAAAGAGAGAGAGAGAGAAAGAGAGAGAGAGAGATAGAAATAGAGACACAGAGACAGATAGAGAGATAGAGACCAGGTTATTAAAATGATAAGCTCAACCAGCTTCACCTTTTGACAACCCAGTTATATGAATGTATAAGTTGTCTTTATCCTGTCCCCTTCCCACTCTTTCTTTTTGGCAAAGTTGCTCACTTAAATTAGTTTAATTGGTTTTCTCACTTTCTTTTGGAACCATTCTTTAGGTTCATAGCTATGGATCCATTCTTCAGAAAATGACAATGCAAAAAATGTTACTCATGCAATGTGCTTCAGCGGGGGTGAAGGACAGACCTCATCCCAGTTTAAAACTCTCTGCGTTAGAATGGAATAGTAACAAAACGCTGCATTTATGCAGTTCTAAGTTATGAAGCAATTTTTCATAAAATCTTGTTCCGTTCTTATGAGATCACCGAATATTTGTATTATTTCCATTTTTCAGATTAAGAATTGGAAACTGATAAGCAGACATTTTTCCCCTGTCGTGTTATGAGGAAGTAGTAACACACCAAGCCCAAACTGCTTTCCTCCAGTCTTGAATTTTGGAGATGGGGAAAGGAGCAGGGACAGGAAGATGATAGTCTTTCTAAACTCTTCACTCTTCAGATTAGCAGGAGTTACATTCAAGACCATAATGAAAATTTAAAATAATTTATTATGTTATCCCAGCCAACTTCCTATTTCTAATTGATTTTTCTTGTGTTGCTTCTCCAGTTTGTGAACACTGCTCAAACCAAATGTTTAAAAAACTTTCTCTTTGAAGATTTAATGACTCCAAATCTGTATTTGATTACTTGATTCCACTGGGGTTTGAGCTTGTGCAATAGCCAAGATAGAAGAGCAAGAAGAAATCGTGTTGGTCATGAATTATGTATTGCTGCTACTGGATTTGGGCCGAGACTGAGACTATGACGTCTTCACCGGGCATGGCATTTGCTTTGAGCTGTTTGCTTTGTTTGAACACGTTCTCTTTCGAATGTGAGGGGTTTAACTCAAGAGTCAACCACACACAACCCCTTACACTATAAATTCCAAGAAAAGTCAAGGAGATTTAGTTTCTGGATTTGATCTTTAAATGGCCAATAGATTTCATCATTCTGTAAAGGCAGTTAAAATCTCCCCTCTTTCCTCATTTTCCTCAACGTACATAAATTCTTCAGCAGGGAACTGGGAGGACCAATGCCGTGATGATAATAAATGTTTACGGAATCCATTTACAGAGAACATATTTAAACTAACTGGAGTAAAATTGGACACGTCTGCATTTAAACAGAATTAATTGTGTGATCATAGATTGTTCATTTCAATTCTCCATTCTCAGTTTCTCTAGGGGTAAGATGAGACATAGGTACCTGTATCTCTACTCTGAAATTCAATAAAATTTTAACAACTGAGCCTTTTTGCTCTATTTCTAAGGTAATTTTTGCTGTCCATGATGAGTTTTTGATCTTTTGTTCTTCTGTACCTTACTGATTTTTAATTTGGTTTTCTAAACAGAGACTAGACAGATATTTTCAGATTAGGTGAAAACATAAAAGTTTGGGAATGATACACATATTCAAATTCTTTTTTAAATTGATTACTTTTAAGCAGATCATTCAAGTTATATATGAGGTAGATGTATATATGTGTGAATTTTAACTTTCCAGAGAAATCAAGAAGTCTTTCTGAGTAATATTTGGAGAAGTCAATACAGCATTCAGAGCATAGTTCTATTTGAGAACACTGATTCTACATCATCACTGAAATATTGGTGGAGTTATACTTAGAATAATCTCAGGTTTATCTTGAAATTTCTCACTTCATATCCTCTAGGAACAGGTAGATATAACTATCACTACACAACAAATTACATAATTACTGTGGAAATCAGAAACTATATCTTTTCTTTATATATACCTTTCTTATCTTACATTGTAATGTCACTATATAGAGAAAAAACTGATTTTAATAAAAAGATAATCTAAAAAATTTTTAGAAGTGGAAACAAACTTCAGTTTGTTGGAGTGTAGTTATACCTCCCTAGTGTCAAAGCAAAAACATGTAATGACCCTCTTGCCTAGCAAATATTTCAACATTCAAGATTCATAATCTGACCATTTCTATCATGTAAGCCAGATTTTGTCTAAATTCCAGTAATTTCCATTTAAATATTACAACATCATTTATTCAACATACCATGTAATTTCCCAGCGATAGAGCTTTTGCTTATCTTCTGATGATAAAATTATCAATTATTAAAGTGTTAACCAAACACTAATTCCATCATAAATTTATACTATATGCTTCTATTTAGAATTCATTCTTCCTTCCTTTCTTCATCTGTTCTTATAATGTTTTATTGTTACCACTCTTGTAGCATTCAGCAAGTGGTTTGTATGATAGCTAATGCTGGCGAGGCTGATAAATAGAATTATATTGAAGGAATGCCAATATGTGAAAAATCAGAATTTATAAAACAGATCCCTAGGAAATGATTGTTTTCATAACAAGAAAATTCTTAGGTTGACAAAATAATTTTCTGTGAAATTTGAAATTATAAAAACTTCTAATGTACTGACTGTTGTTTAATTTACCATTAGATTAACTGTTTTGCAAGAGCATATACTTGTTATATAAACTGAGGTTGTAAAAAGTGATTCATTTTAGCTAATGAAAGTTTCAGGCTTGGAACCAAAGTGATGGTATAATCACTGGATCATACATTTTAAATATTAATGAGTTCTGTAGATTGTCAACCTAGGCAGTTCTGATTTTCTGCCTAAGATAATCTTGGGTCCTACCCAGTACTTCTAGATTCTTTGAGCACAAATCACAAGAAACTCTAGTCACCTCTAAAATTATCAGGGGCCTCACTCAGAAAGTATTCACAAGAACTTTGCTTGGCAGGGGGAGTTTTGTTGCTTTGTCTTGTTCTGTTTTGTTTTGTTTTGCTTTGTTTTGTTTTTTTGAGGAAAGAGGAGGCAAGACAGACCTTCACATGTTGCAGGAAAATCATGTAGTATGTAGATACTAAGTTTATCTCTATTTTATTTTTCCTTTCTTACTCTTTTCCTTTCCTTTTTGAATTTCAGAAAACTAAATCTTAGTCTACTGCCCTCCGGCTTCTAAGTGGATGTGGCGATGCACATGATGGTGAAAGACTGAAGGGTGAGTAAAAGG
Organism: Cuniculus paca; assembly: GCA_004365215.1. Lineage (NCBI taxonomy): Eukaryota > Metazoa > Chordata > Mammalia > Rodentia > Cuniculidae > Cuniculus > Cuniculus paca. The sequence goes on along the minus strand of RJWT010000743.1, from coordinate 47,812 downwards.
ACAAATCCAGTGTATGTTGTTTCCTGTCTCTATACAGTGTCTCTGGTCATGGCTGTGTCTGCCATCTATATACACACTGGACAGTAATTTTTTCTGTGACCTTAGGTTCTGCCAGGCAGGCACACCACAACTCCAGTTTTATCCAGTGACCCTGAATTCCTCAATCTTGTAACGTTATCTTTAGGAGATGAGTCTCTTTTTCTAGGGAAGACAGCGATTTCCTGCTTGTTCCGTTGTCTTTCTGCTGTCTCAATTCTTTCATCACCTATATAACCAATTTCCTGTGTTAAATCTCATATGTTTGAAGTGTATAGTCATTACTTCTTCTCTGATTAAATTCTAAGACTTTCAGTTCTGAAACTCATCTCAATAGAGAGAATAGAAAAAGAAAAAGATAAAGTCTTTTCTTCTCTAGATGCATTTATGTGCATAGGATGACTCCTTCATCCAAAATTCTTGGGGCCAAAAGTGTTTCATATTTTAGTTTGAAGAATTTAAACATACTCACATATGCATGATGAGCTATCCTGGGGGGATGGGATCCAGCTCTACACACAAAATTCATTTATATTTTAGACACATAGCCTGGAGGTAATTGTATGCAATTCTTTCAGTGCACCTGTGTTTCAACTGTGATCTGTCACATGAGGTCATGTGTGGGATTTCCTACTTGTGGCAGTATGTCTTTACTCAAAAATTTGGTGTTTTGTAACTCTTTGGATTTCATATTTCAAGACTAAGAATGCTCAGTCAAAGAGCATACACAACAATTTCCATTATGTCCATCTTCCTGATGGTAAAATTATAAATCAAGAGGTTAAATAATCTGAGAGAGTAGTAGGGTGACAGTCGGAGTTCACGTCTAGTTCTTTTTTTTTTTTGTAAGCTATTATGCAGATGGACATAAGGCTGTTCTTTTGGGATAAGAAACCCAAAGTACAGACATAACTATTTCCAAGTGAGATTATTTGTAACTCTGAATTGGAAGATGTTTTCACAATCTTCCTATGTTTCCTCCAGAATTAACTCATGGCTTTCTATGTGTCCTTAGTAACAGAAAATTTGTTATAAAAAATGATTGAAGAAAACTCAGATTCAAGTTGAAAAACCTCTGCAGTTTCAAACTTAACATGAAGTAGGCCTGGATCATGCAAAATGTCATCATTAGTAATCTTAAACCTTAAATTTGATGGGGTATAATAAATATTATCCCAAACTATGGCACCTTGGAAACTAAGAAAACATAAGAAACAGAAAGATCGCTCTTCTCTTCCCCATCTCCCTTCTTCCCTGAAGCAGACCATCTAATATAGGAAGGTTACTCCCTGGTCTTCTCTCCCTCTTTTTCTCTAAAACCTTCAAGTCACAGGTATACTGCCCTAAACGCAGAGGCACAGAATGAAACACAGGAATTTCAAGAAGTGCAAGAATAATCAGACCTTGTTACGTTCTCCCCGGCACGTTACCATCAGCTCGTACCCTTCTGTCCTTTAGTCACACTTCTGCTCAGTTCTCCATGAAAGGGCACAAATTTCCCCTTTACTTTGGGCCTTTATTTCTGAAAGCTCCTGTATAACACAATACATTAAATAAATGTGTATGCCTTTGTTAATCTGCGTTTGTTAATCTTGTTAATCTTTGTTTGGTTACGGGAGGCTTCAACCATGAACCTTTCCTTGGATAAAGAAAAGATTATTACTTCTTCTCTTCGGCTTTAATTCTTTTGCTTTGGAAATGCAGGTACATCAGAGAGAATTAAAAGCAAAACAGCGGCACCTGAGTTTTGAGTCAGACTACCATTTCCAATACTATACATAGGTTCTGCTATTTGCATTAAGTATTCAAATTTCACACATTCTTTCATTCTACTAATATTTTCTGAAGACATTTCAATGTGAGTTTTTCAGTCAGATATAGCCAAGATTCATTCGACAAAAATGAACATAATAATGTCCTAAAAATGTATAGGTACATAAGACTTTTCTTTTTTCTTGGAAACCAAGATCTATTCATGCATTGATCACCTGACTTTGCCTCCTTGTCATAGTTTTGGAGCCATTTACTGAGATTACAAGACATTCGCTTGTATTTCAGTTGCTTCCTCTTTTATTCATTGTTTCCTTCTTAGTAGCCCCATCTTACCATCTATGATTCTACTGGGTGTGAAACTCTCTTTACCAGAATACCATTCCTGCTATCCTTCTCCATGTTCTGCAGACCCCATTCCTCTCTTGCAGCACATATGTATGCATGCACACCCATTCACTTTAAGTCCAATTATTTATGTCCAAATCAGGAGTTGAGTAACTGTTGCAGCCATGAAGCTCATCAATACAAAGAATAAGAAAGAGAAAAAATAAAAAAAAGTGACTGAAATAAATAAAAAAAAAAAACTCATTTAAGTTTGTGGCTATGATTAGGTGGAAAACCCAAGGTGGTATAAAGGTCTCAGACATCCGTAAGCTTGCACAAACTACCAGAATTGACTATGAATTTTTCTCTGTGGCCCTAGATAATAGGTTATGAGTGAAAGGTCCATACAATGAGATCTTCTTAGGACATGTAACTGAGAAAATAGAATTGATGCCCTGTGGGTTCAGCGATTCTCTGTGCTGTAGATACACGTAGGATATCACTGTGCTTGATGTCCACATAGTGATGTTGTTATTGAATAGATTTAAACACTCAGTGAGCCATTGGACTCTCTAAACCTTAAGGACTCTCCAACTTCGAATCTAACCAAAAGCCTATTACATGTGTATGTTAGATCAGAGTTATATTTTCCTCATCGATTCCTTATCTTCCAAGTGTGCACTGTGTAATTCTAGCCTATATTCTTATTCTCAAAAGCTCCTTTCTGATGAGTTTAAGTATCCAGCAAAGTATGTGAGAAGAAAAAGAAAAAAATGACAAAGGAGATAAGAAATTTCTGCTGTGCTCTACTTCCTTCTTCACAGTCTAATAAGGGATTCTAAAAGTCAAATTCCCACATCTCTTAGCAAGTATGTTTGTGCCCACAGCTCTTGTGGAAATCTTTTGTGACAAAAACAAAAAGACTTGGTGCCTAAAGAAAATAATCAGAGCTTTGCCTAAATTACTGCTAGTGAAGCCACATCACCTAGGGCTGGTGGATAATATGGTTACCTGCTGGAGTGGTACCAGCTCATTTGCGTGCCACAAGGCCGGTAGCTTTGTGTGACCAAGGCGCGTTCAACTCTTACCTCACAGGTGTCTGCAGTGCTTGGGCCACTGACACCTTCTCCTCCTCTGCTCCCCAGCTTCCATTTTCTTACTCTGGTTTTTACTTCATACTTATCAGAGGCAATGGGGAATGCTCCCTGTTCTTCACCCTTTGTACAGTCCTTTTGGCTTTCTCTTTCTTTTGTTACTACTAACAGGATAAATCATAAGCCTAACTTACAGATTCTGGTTTACATATAACTCTACTTCATGTATATTGTATTCTTCTGGGACCTATGAAATCCCTCAATTTAACTGTTTTTGTTTTGGCTTTTCTCTCCTGTCCATAGAATATTCCCCACCCAGAGATCTTTATATGCCTAATTTCTACCTATTCTTTAACACTCAGCACATCTACCACCTGGAGACCTGTAAGTATGAAAGCATTATAAGCTATGCTTGTAAAGCAACACCAGCATCATTCAGAAGATGTGTTCTGCAGAGCTAAGTTGATGGTAGGATATCATTTCAGAGTAGGACCAACTGATTGAAAAAAGATGGCAAAATTCCAAGGGGCATTCCATGCTCTTTAATCATCAAGAGCAAGGTGAGTAGAAACAACATAAGAAATGAGAAACTTACAATTGAGGACATGAACACAGCATTCCTAGAGGCAAGAGAGATAAATAGCTAACAAGAACATATATATATTTTTAATTTATAAAGCCAACTGATGTATATAAGCAAGACTCTGAGGACAGCTATCCCAATAAAATTTTAGTCACTTGCTTAGTTTGTAGATCTGAGTTTTCAGGCCAGAGACCCATTGACTAGAGGATAAGCAGGGTTCCTAAAAATAAAAAATAAAAAACAACTATATAAACTCAAGAGAAGAGTATATTGCAGTTATTCCTATGTCCTTTGCATGGTACTACCAGCAGTACAGGGGACCGATGGTCATTGACTTAGGAGAATATACATTGGGAATTATTAAAACATTTTGAGAATCTATAAACATATATCACAAGGCTATATTGATCCCTAGGGCCTTTGAATATTATTGTATCCCTTCTCTTTAAGCAAGTCATGAAACTACATAATAAGGGTAATCCTGGTTTAGGCATGAATTAAAATAAGCCACAAACCTACTATTTGCTATTTCCCCCCTTTTTTTTCTTTGCATGTACATAGGGTGAAATATATATGATTTGTATCAAAACCCTGTTATTGGCTATTTTGCTATGAGTCTGGAATCATATAATCCTGGGGAAAACCAACTGAGAGCCTCTGAAATTGCCTTCACCCTGGACCAAGAGAGTAAATAAAAAAGTCACTAATGCTGGGCGTGGTGCTGCATGCCTGCAATCTTGGCATTTGGGGAAACTAAAGCAGGAGGATCACAAGTTTGAGCCCAGCCTGGGCAACTTAGCAATTTACCTAGACCCTGACTCAAAACAAAAAGTAAACCTGGTGCCAGAAAAAAAAAAAGTAAAAATAGTTCTGGGAATGTAGTAACACAAAAAAAAGAAAAAACGTTACTGGAGAGCGGTCTCTCAGCAGGTCTGGACTGTGATTTTTACTCTTGCTGTGCAGACCATATGATTTCTCAGAGCCTGCTGTACTAGAGGAATTAAGGGTGGAAAAGGTACCATGTGACATTCATAGCAACCTACAGGAGTGGACAAGTAGTGGCAAAGCTTTCAGTCTATCCATGTGCATGCACTGAAGAGCATTCACTACAGAAAGGACGCTAAACTGTTCCCAGAATGACTCAGGAAGCTGGTCAGGCCAGCATCTATTACCAGCCTTACTAGCAGCAATGCCACAGGTGTGCAGAAGGAATGACCATGGTAGGTAGAGGACAGGTGTGGTGAAGAACATAGGTTTCCAAAGCAGGATTAAGAAATGATACTTCTAGCAATTGCTCAAGTTAACAATAGAAATTCTGCTAAACCCTTTGCATGGCATCCTCTCTTAAGGAGTCACCAGCTACTCAGTAGTCAGTTGAACACCCTTTTCCCTGTTCCCAGAGAAGTGACTAACGTAATTTATCTAGACTAGAATCAGTACCTATTCTGAATATGAATTTGCACATCCTATTTGCAGGGCTCCAACCAGCCCCACAATCAGAGGACTTCTGAAATCATGGAATCCTGAAAAACACTACATTGAACCGAGGTACTCAGTTTAAGACAAAGCAGATGTGGCTGCAGGCACCCAAGCAAGAGCCACATTGCCCCTGCCTCTTACCACAACAGGCAGCAGCTGCCATCTGTTAGAATAAGAAAAATATCTCCCTTTCACATTTATCTCTAAGGCTTTGCAGAAAGCTCACATCTGAAACCATACTCCTGCTGTTTGGTTTTGATAAATACGGTTCTATCATGAGGTTTTAGTTAGTATAAAGGAAAGAGATTTGGCGCTGGAATTATATGTCTGAAGCTACAGTGAATATCATGTAGAATCTTTCTCCTTCAAGCCATGCTCTTCTTCAGATTCTCTTCACACCAATCATCATCTCTGAAAAATTTATGCAGAGAACTGCCTGCACATTTTTCACAAAGGTTATTCTTACCTCCTTCCTGCTTTTTTAAATGGTGTATTTCTGCATAATTACTTAGATAAGCTACCAGCGGTTGCATCTTTAAGTATACTATGGATGATAAGCCATACTCAATCCATTCCCTGTTTTGTAAATAAAAGGTTTTATTGGAACACAGTTAGATTTATTAATTTCCTTACTGTCTATGGCTACTTTCATGCTGGAGTAGTAGAGTCTAGTAGTTGTGACAGAGAATGTATCACCCTGCAAAACCTAAAATATTTATTATACGGCTCTTTGAAGAAAAAAATTGCCAAGCTTTGCTGTGAGCCAACAACTGAAGAGAACTGCTTTTGGATTCAGTGATTTTCCGCAACAATTCCAGGGATGGACTTCTGCTTTGAATAGAATATAGAAACTACTTTGCCCATCCTCAACAAACCCTATCCTTCTGTCAAATTGTTATCTCCCTTTTTCAAAAATAGAAATATTATTCAGAGGTAACATGATTTGGTAATGCAGTATGTTTTTTTTCTTTAGTTTTTTTGTCTTTTTTTTTTATTAGTACATCATCACAGCATATAATATTTACACTCCTTGTGTGGAATTGTCAAATGCACATAACGTATCTTAATTCCTTTTTTCATCATTTTCCCTGCCCTCATCCTCTTCCATATCTTGATCCTTTTTCCATTGGAGAGCTATCTCCCTACTTTTATTTTGATTTTTATTTATAATTTTCTTCTTTATTTATAATTTTATTTTGCTCTTTATTTATAATTTGAGTTTCTCATATAAGAGAAACATTTAGTATTTCAAGACTCTGAAGTATCACATACAAAGACAAGGGAGAAGTACTAGAGAGAAGGCTGGGGCTGTTGTAATAAAGGGGCTTCATATTCAGAGCAGTAGTTTTCTTGGAGTAGAGTCTCTGGTCTTCCATTTACGACTTTCTTTCCATCTTCCCATTACCCCTTCGGTAGTGTCTGTCCTCTAAAATCAGGTGCACCCATGCCTCTCCTTGGAGTGTTTGCAAGTATCCATTGGCTAATTTTTGTCAGTGTGCTCTGAAGATTGAAGCTCATTATGTCCTTGTTAAGCATTATTGATTAAACAGGCCTTATGCTCTCTCTTCACAGTCTTTCCACTAATTACGCGCATGTTTCATTTTTCTAAGTGAACATCAATGTCATAGAGATTTCCCATGGAAAATCTGAGAGCCCAGCACTATCTCTTCTAGAACAAATAGATTTTTCATTGAAATCAACATATCTTTCTGAATCGAATAGGTTTTCATGGGACCAATAAATTTCTTCAAAAACAATGCATTTTTATTACAACATATTTTTGTTCAAACCAATACTTTTTGACAACCAGATATTAATGACCTGGCCAGAACTATAAATTTACCCCAAACTATGTGTTTTCTCAGCAGAAAATAATTTTTCTTATACAAACACATTTTTATTTGAATCAATCCTTTTCTGAAATCAGATATATTTCTGCAAGGGACATTGGGAACCTCTTTACTAAGAAATGTCATTTTGTTTAAAGGAACACGGTCTGGTTTTGCACTTTCCTAGTGTCTTACCTTAAATACTCTTATTCAAAAGTAAGATAAAAACTATGAGGAAGCTACTGCTTTATTTAGCCAACCAGATATGTACAAAGACATCAGTAAATACATCTTATTGAGCCTCAAACAAACAGATCTTAACTTCTATCTAGTGTCAGGGCAGACATCAGCCAGTCTTGCTTTTTTGAGTGTAGAAGAGACAAAGATCACACTCATCCTTGGGTCTGCAAAAAATACTAATAGGAGCACCTTGGCCACAGTACAAAGTTCCTTTCTTCGGCACCAGGCGCTAATGCCTGTACTGCTTTTTCTTAGCAGTTACCTTGCCATTTTATAGCTTCTCTACATTTAACTGAAGAATAGGAGAAAGATACTTTAAGGAAGAACATTATTACTGACAGTAGTTTTTGCTCATCAGCCTTGCCTGGAAGCAGATTCTCCAAAGATATTTAAATTCTAATCCTTCTTACATCGAGGTCAAATGTAAGAAATGTAAAAATTCATTCCAAGGTTATATGAAATTTTTGATTGCAGAAAGGTAAATAGTTTGAAAAATTCCTTTAAAGGGTCACTAATTATATGTAATTGTAAGATATATATTTCCCATGTTTTTATTCATTATTTTATGCTTTTCCTTTGCAATCGTATACCCAGTTGACTATCTTAATCCCTCAACAAAGATTCATCAATTCTAGACCATCTAGGGACTGCCATCTTTGTCTCAACTACAGTGAATTTATTGTACCTATGATTTTTGCTACCAGTAAGAGCACATTCGTTTTTCTGTTCCTCACTCATTTTCATGAAATAATAAAAGAAAAGCACAAAGGGAATGTTCAAATAATTACACTATGCATTTCCAGACAAAGGTAGCTATACAGCTAACACTGAGCTCTCAGCTGGCAGTTAGTATAGTCATTCAAAATAGTCAAAAAAAGTTCAGTTTAAATGTATATGAGACAATTTAGGATTAACAATGTATGAGATAAGAATGACTGTATTATAAAAACGTAAAAACTTTACTGAATAGAAAAAATAGTATTGAAAACCAGATATATAGGCTCTTATTAATAAAAATAATTACAATTGTTAAGCATTTACTATGAGCAAATCACTATGATACAAGCACTTCACATCTGTATCCTTATTTCTATTTTATGAGAAATCTAAGAAATAAGTTTCTTTATGCCCATAATTATCTACACAAACAAAAAACATAAAAATCCAAAGGACCTATTTGCCCAAGTTCATAGGGTGAACCTGCTCCTTAAGCCTTGGTTTTATTTTTTGCATAGTTATTTACAACTGCCCCATCTACCTCCCTGGTTTGTAGAGAGACTTAGAGAATGATATGTCCAGAACATTCTGAAGCGATGCATTAAAAGCACATAAAGTGATGCTTGACAAATGCAACTTAATTTCTCAAACATAGGTGAATTTTTTTTTCACATTTTTCAGTTGCTTTCTTTACTCCTTTGTGAAAATGTTCATGTGGACTTGAACATACCTTATTGGCCATAGAGAAACTTGTGTAATAGCAAAGGAGTTTAATTCAGACCCAGAAGTTGGATCTTAGATTACATGATATAAATGGTTATGAGGTAAATAAACAAGCAATTATAGTGACCATGTCATATATTTATGGAATGCTCTTATTTTAAGTGAAATAATAAACTTTGTTGATTTTTTTTTTAGTACTGGATATTGAACCCAAGACCTGTGCAGTGAGCTGCATACCCAGTCACCACTCCTTACATGCATGAACTCTTTTCCAATTTCTTATTTTGAAGCAGAGTCTTGCTAAGTTATGAAATTTCTAACAAGCCCAGTGCTATTTCACCATACAGACAAGTATTTAGCTGTCAAGTAAAAAGTAGCACAATAGAATACTTAGGGTAAGATGCAAATACATATAACATTCATTGCATAAAGCATTTTTAAATTTTTCACCTTGGTTTTTCCTGTAACCCACCCCGAGTGCTAGTCATCTGCTCTGTTATCTAGACTACTGCGAACCACATCAGGATTCACAAGATTTCCCATTTCCAAGACTAGTGCTTTTCACAGGAGCCTTTCCTGTGGAGGTGAAACCTGGTATGAGAGTTACGAACGCTGCAGACCTCCTTACATAGGGACCACTCCAAGGAAAAATGAGGACACAAAGACCCAGAATATGGCCTTGGCCCTTAGTATGAAAATAGCCCCCACTTTGTAATTCAATTGAATTTGAGAGATATCATTATATGTACGCATAGCACCCATGATATGCTAAGACTAAGTGCTACAATATGCTAAGTGAAAACTAGCATAAGACTCAATTCATTGGACCTCAGTTTTCTTATCTTTAAAATAAATGGAACTAAGTTGATCCACTTCCAGAGGTGCTACGTGTTTTTCCCTGTGACATGATCACTTCCTGATATTAATCTGCAATTTGGTGATCACAAGGTTTGAATGTCAGCAGCAGAAATGTTTGTCTGAGGTTCAAAGAGAGGCAGAGAGAAGCTGATGCTCTCTAGGATTAGGCAGTGGGTCTTCATAAGCCAAGTCCTAAGTGTTCTTCTTCACAACCCAACAGTTTCCACTCATAACATCGCATATGGAATGTCTGTGTCAGAAGAGACCTCCGCAGTTCAGCTGCTTGTCCAGTACTAGTTTAGGACTGTCACACAGTGTGGGACACACAGCTAGGCTGACATGCATCTCTGGCACAGAAAACTCAACCCCAAGAGAAGCCACACATTTTTGGTTTTCTTTTGCCACTGGTCTTCTACCTCCTATCTGCAACTGGACCCACAGAGACCATATTCATGATCTCTTACAGATATCTAGCTCAGATTTTCCTATTGTTCATTATTCTCGGCACAGATCTCATGGTAGTATATGCCACATGTTTTCTAGGTTTGATAAGGAGTCAGTTTGGAAAAAGTTTCCTGAAAAACACTTCATTTTGTGCCCCTGGGAAAGGATATTGAGCTGCATACAGAGCACAAGATGAAAGTCAGGGTAACTCAGGACTCCCTCAAATATGGGACCATTTTTTTTTCTCTCCAGTCTCTCTCTTCTCCCTCTTTTTTCTGGAGCTGCAACCACATGGCCTCACCCACTCTCTTTAACATCCTGACTCCTACCAAACTAAGATAATTGAATGCTTTTTATAAGGATAAGACACGGAGAGTCAAGAGATTCATTGAACATAATATACCACATTTGTACCATTGAAAAGTTTGTTCATACTGTACTCTGCTGCAACAGAAGGGCCTCTCTCATTATTCCTCTCTCTCCTCATGACACGCATGCTCCTTCACTTCCCCTGTGCTCCATTAAGGAAAAACCAAGACCAGAGGCTGATTGGAGGGAAAACCAGACCTGAATATGTGAGGTTGAGAGGGCAGAGAACTTTAGAAAACAATGACAGAAAATAGAAAAACAAACATTATTTCAGAGGATGGCAAAGAGACAGGCAGGGGTCTAGAGAGGAGGGACTCTTCAATTTACATTTGAAATGGAGCCAATGTAAACTGAAATTCAAGTTTAAAGAAAAAGTACTGAGCCCCTCTGGATTTTTCTGTGCATTTCTTGTATGCACCTGACTGTCACAATCGGGAAAGTCTATAATGTATCTGGGTAGCACAACAACTTTTCCAACTTTATAGAAATGGAGAATAACTGCATGGATAGGATAATAAAGATAGGTCTTCCTATCAGCATCAAACGTAAGACATGCAGTCACTGTGATATGTTAAGACCGGATCATTATTCATGCATTAATTCATTCCTTTAAATAATAAATTTGAGCACTTATTATATTCAAGGAACTTTATAGGAACTGTGTTTTATCCTTGTACTGACAGCTTATAAGCTATTTGGGAAAATGAGACATCAAATTGCAGCATAAATTTAGAGAAATTTCACAGAGGGATTTAACCTTAAGTACAAAATGAGTGGTATAAACAATAATTGCTGTGAGTTCATGAGAAGATTATACTTTGGATTGATTAGAGAAGGCTATGTTGAAGAGGTGAGTTGGCTTTAATGAATGGGTAGGCATTTTAGAGAAGAGTGAAGACAATCTGAGACATGGGAAACATGTCAAAAGTGCAGAGGAAGACTGAGCATGCCTTAAATGAGTAATAAGTACAGTCAGTTTAACTGAAGGTGCCTGCTTCCAACACTAGTTAGTTGAAGAAGACGTTGGAAAGGTAGATTGTGGGTAGACTAGGGAAAATATGGATATCACATTAAGGAAGAAATTCTGCTCATGGAAATAACCAGATGGGAAGAAGATTTATAAATGAACATGGGCTGAGAATGAATAATGGCGGGGTGGAGCAGATGATAGACCTTAGAGGTAGATACTCATTAGCAGGCTTTTGTGATAATCCAGACAGGAGGATTGGCATGGTAGAATTGGGAAAATAGAAAGTAATTGTTCATGAGTGCATTATGGAGAGGGAATTAGACAGTTTTGGAGACTGGATATGGAGCAAGAAGCTAGTAAAAGATATATTTAAGATTCTGAATATGTGAGTTTGGCCACTAACAAGATTTTGAAGACTGAAAATATAAAAGGATCTGTTGCTGTGTAAGAGAAGGAAGGCATGAATAGAGAAGACTGCTGCATTGAATTCTGAACAGATTTGTTGTGATAGTATCTCCAATCTACTTAACCTCATTTCAAAGACCTACGGTGTACGATTCTTCTTACAGCCCTAGTTTCACGTTCTCCTTTTCCCTCCTAGCAGGACTTTTCAATAGTGGCAGGGAGTTTGGAAAATTCTTAAGCCTAGGTTATATTCCAGGCAACTAAATTAGAATCTCAGAAAGTAGGAGCCAAACATTTGTAGTTTTTAAAAGTACTTTAGGTAAGTCCATTGTATCACTATCTTAGTTACTTTCCTATCTGAGACAAAATACCTGACACCCACAAGTTAAAGGAGGAAAGGCTTATTTCACCTTATAGTTTTCAGAGGTTTTGGTCCATAGATGACTGGTTCTATACCAGAGCAGCCTGGCGGAGGGACATCACAGAGGAGAAACAGTCCATAGCAGAGCAGAGAGGAGGCAGCAAGCAATTTTTTTTTTTTTTTTTGGTATTGGAAATTGAACTCACGACCTCCTGCTTGCCAGGAAGGTGCTGTGCCACTGAGCTCTATTCCTGGCTAGCTTGTCTTCTTTTTGTCGCTTTATATTCCATCCAGGCTAGAAGCGTATTAATTGGTCCCAACCACAATCAGGGTGGAACATCCATTAGCCACACCTGGAGCTATGCTAAACAGATTTAGCTATCATACACTTGTAATCCCTGTATCACACCCTAATCCTGCATTACACACTCATAATCCAGCCATCTCACAAAAGTATCTCTCACAAAATGTACTATGAATACCTGAACTTTTAGGGGGACATCTAGATACAAGCTGCAAAAGTAGATATGGTGAAGACAACTGTCTTAGAAATATTAGTAGCATTTTATTTTCCATATTTCTTCCCCAGAGAAGAAGAAACTATTTTTAAACAAAAAAAAAGTGTCCATAGAATGATTGAAGTTGCAAGTTTGTTTATTCAAAGAATGTTTATTGGAGGCTTGCCATGTGTCAGGATTAATAGCAGTGTTCAGGATACAACTGTGAACAAGACCAAAAATAAAAATAAAAACATCCTTTTTTTTAAAGTTTGCATCATAATTGTTAGAGATCAATAGTTAATAATATATATAAATATTAGAAAGTTACAAGTGTCATTGAGGGAAAGAATTCTGGAAAGAGAGAAGGAAAGTAATTCAGATGGGTTGGATTCTAAATGGCAGGCATTTATAACAGTGGTAATAGTTGACAGGTATGTACTTTAATGCAAGCCGTTAATCTAGAATAGCATCCTCAGGAGGAAGAACGTGTGTTCAAACAGCCAAAGTAAGGGAAGAAATGGTGGAAGCAATGAAGTCAAAAGAGGAGAAACAGGTGCCCTGGAGGTTGGTAAGGTAAGGCTATTTTAAAGGCTAGGGCTTTCTTTCTTGTTTTGATTTAGACCTGAATGTCTCTCAAAGACTCAGAGGATCAGAGGTTGAGATTTTTAGAGGGTGATTGGATCTTGGGGACACTACACTCATCAGTGTATTAATCCACTGAGGAATTCATAACTGAAGGTGCTGTTGGAAAGTGGGATTTCAGTGGAAGAGGGGGAACAACTTGGGGGAATGACCTGGAAGGGTGGATCTCCCTCTCCAGCTCCTCTCTTCTCTTTCTCTGCTTTTCCTGACCTCCATGATATGAGGAGCTTTCCTCTGCCTAATTCCTCTACTATGCCCTTCCATGGCTTGGAGTCAACCAACTACAGACTGAATACTTTACAAGTCATGAGCTTAAATAAACATCTCTGCCTTTAAAGTGTGGGTATTGTGTCGCAGCAGTGGGAAAGTGACTGACATACTGCTCATGAGATGAAAAACTCTGGAGGATATTGAGCACAGCTTTGACATGCTAGGACTTCGATTTTAAAAAATAAAGCTTCTACATTCAACATAGACCACTAGGAAGTATAAGCAATTTCTTTCTTTCTTTCTTTCTTTCTTTCTTTCTTTCTTTCTTTCTTTCTTTCTTTCTTTCTTGGTACCGAGAATCAAACTCAAGACCTTGTGCTTACCAGGCAGGCTCTGTGTCCCTGAGATATATCCTCAATTCAGAATGACAATTCTTCAGTTCCTAATCACAATTCATTTGTTACTTTAAGGCAATAATAACAACAGCAAAACAGGAGCTCTGTTCCGTCTCTTTGCCCTAGAGTATTCTTCTTAGTGCCTGCCCATCTGCCAAAACTTGTCTCAGCTATCCCCACCCACAAAAATTGATTCAGAATTGAGCAGACCTGATGAGAATCTTTGTGTCTTTCAGTCTTTCTAATTTTTTTTTTTTAGTTTGGATATCTTCAGTATTTGTCACCTCCTGATTGTGCAGTATGCTTTCTCTATCTTTTCCCTATCTTATCATTTTCTCTACCTTTTTACTCCCAATCTGCCATCTTTTTGTACCTTATCTCACTGCCTGCCTAAGTATCTAAATCACCTAATTGGTCAGGTCCTTGCTTCTTCTCCATTTCTCAAACATGTATCTAATTCCCAAGTTTTCCAAAGGTATCTCTTAAATAGTTTTAGAATAGAGCCACTTTTCTCCTCCATTACTGTTTCCTCTCCCAGGTCATTTTTGTCTCTCAACTCTATTATTGCACAACTTCTAACTCTTCCAGTTCATGACAATGCAACCCTGTATTACTAGTGGTAGGCAAGATAATTTTTCTCTTGGAATGAAAAAGTAATCATGTCACTTGCCTGCCTATTTAAACCTTTGTGGTTCTGTAAGGCCATTAGGATAAAACACACAATTTTGAATATAATACCAAAGATGTTCCATAATTTCTCCCTTCATTACTTGTTCAGGTACACATCTTGCCACGCTTCCCTCATACTCTATGCCCTGATGGTACTAAATGCACTTCTAGTTTCACAGTGTTCATAATGGTCACTGTTTCTGCAACCCTCCTTTTTCTGCCATTTCTTCTTTTTTCCCCATATTTATTCCTGGCTTTTTTTTTTAAATCAACTGCCCCCTCTAATTTCAGTTTTGATGCATTTCCATAACAAAGCCTTCAATAATCCTATCAGTGTGAGTTAAATATTTCTTGCCTGGGCTTCACCCTCATAATAACAATTACATTACTTACCACTAATTCTCACTAATCTATTAGTTTCATAAGTAGAAAAATTATGATAACTCTCTTCATCAGTTCATCTACATCAAAATGCCTAAAACATAGTATATGCTCAATAAATGATGTAGGAGTCACTATAGAACAAATCTTCTATAATTATACTACAAGTAGATTGGAGGCAGACACAGTGAATGACACAAATTTGTTTCCCACACACTAACCATTGAGCAAAGAAATAAGTACAGGCAATATTTATTCATTGTTTCATTCCAGTGCCCATGAAAAAACCAGTAGGAAAAAAAATACTATAGCCATAATCTGTTCTGACTGAAAGAAAAAAAAAATTCAGGTCAGTCAAAATTGATCCAAGTGTTAATCTCTTTAACAGTATAGTACATTACTAATATGACAAACTTGAAGTTACCATCTTGAGTGTCAAACATACAGACAACAGAAAAAAAAACAAATATAAAATGCCATTGAGACCTTGACCATGAGAACTTAGTTGGGCTTAGATGTGAAAATCAAACTCCAAGGTCTGCTGTACTACATTAATTCCATGTATTTCCTCAGTTTAAATTTGCCATTCTTAAGTGTCCCTAAAATTTAATACCCACACTAGGGGCATTATTTCTCCTACAAGGAGATTGAGATGAAATTCTGATTCTTTTATGTCTTGAGATTAAACACCTTCTGCAGTACAAGAGGGAAATCTAAACGGTTTGCATTTTCTTATATTTTTGCTCCCAGCTCCTTTGACACCCTAAAAATGCCTCGAAGTCAGGACGGGACAGCTCTGCACATCAGGGCTGAGGGCATTGCTTTTGCTTATTCTCCTGGGGGAGGACATTTTAGGCATGTAACCACGCCCTCTGAGACATAGGAGTGAATTAAAAGTGGATTTAGAGAGCACCAAGTAATGATAAACTACAGTCCTGAGAGGAATAAATTCACTGTCTTCTGTTAGGCTGCTGAGGGAGGGACTGAGAAAGGAGTAAAATTCACCATATACTGGCAGACAAACAAGTATGCCATTTCTTTATTCTTATTAAATTACAAATAATTCATAAAAGTAAGGCTAAAGAATTTGCTTAACTATCTTAAATTGTAGTGTCAAGTAAAAGTGCAGAAGTGTCGCACACCACAGCAAGAGTACTCTGTGAGTTTAATTCTAATTTCATGCATGACACACTCCTTGAAGTACAAGGAGAAGAGGCTGGGGGAGTCATTTAATCTGAGGAGCACCTGGAGCCTGAGTCTCCTCTGCAGAACTTGACCTTGGGGTTGCCCAGCCTGTGCTTTTGTAAGTAGCAGAGTTCTTGATGCCCATGAACAGGAGGGATTTTGAGAGTGGCCACAAAGAACCTATTCTCCTCCCTATCAACCTGGCAGCCTTGTACCTGCAAGACTTCTGCTGGGCCTTCTCAGGACTCAAAATGACAAATAAATAAGAAATACACTCTGGGATCCATAGTCCATCAAGCCCAGAATTGTCTCTGGACCATGAAGCCAAAAGCCACTGGACAGGAAAACTCATGATGATTGTCCTTCAGAGAATCCTCTTAGGGCCTGGAAAAAGGTAAAGGAGCATCACTGTCCTTGCATTCCAGACCTCTCACTGACACCACTCATTTTACTTCTCTTCCCATCTAATTCACATTTCTTTTATAAAATTTCTTATTTTTAACTGGTGATTCTATATACTGTATACATATTTGGAGATACGAGCATGCTAGTTAAATTGAGTAATGAACATTACTCAAGCATTAGCTCATCTCTATAATTTTTATGAGAACTCTTTCAATCTTCTCTTAGCAATTTTCAACAAAATGATGCATTTTTATTAGCTATAGTCACCATGTTATACTTAAAAATTTCTTGAACTTAATCCTCCTGCCTAATTGAAATTTTGTGTCCTTTGAAATTCATGTCCAAACACTCCCCCCAGTCCTTCAAAGTGTATTTTTTGAAATCTGTCTCTTGACTAGCCTTATGCTAAGTGCTCTTCCCTCTTAAAATATTATTAAGATTTTACACAGGAACAATTCTTAGTTATCCCATTTAATCTTCTTGTATTTTGTGGGGTGGCTCTTCTTGTATCCTTAATTTTAGAGACACAGTATTACAATCGTGATTATGACTGGTCTTTCCAGTAGGTAGTGCATAAGTTATTACTAGTTGGTAGAATGTGGATTTATTGCTTGTTTGTACCTTTGATTTAACCTTTATCAAAATAAGACCCAATTGTCAAAATTTTTTGCTCTATTATCACAGCAACCTAGAACCCCCCAAATCTCATGTTTTCTGTCATGAAAAGGAATATATCGCTTAATTTTATAATTTATCTGTATATCAAATTTTCTGTCATTATACATTTGCTGATTTTTAATGGAACATATTTTGTATGAACATGGATTAAAGCCAATGCTTGACTGTGGCTTCACTTTTCTTTTGGTACATGAAGAGGGAAGTTAGAAAACAAGTACTTTCCACATCAAAAAGAGATAGAGAGAGAGAGCGAGAGAGAGAACTGCAATTTCACCCCTGTGTCTTCTTCAGTCTTTCTGATCCCAGGACCAAAACAGCACTGTATCTTTCTCCTAAAAAGTCCACATGATGCTCAGCTCTTTTGCGTCTACCATTACATAGAATTTACATGGCATTAGCTATTTTAAGAAACTCAGAAATGAGTTACAGTATGTTGAAGGATCTTCCTTATTTTTAATGCAAATATTACTCTGCCCCATATAAAGAAATTAAGTATCCATAGATTTTTGATATCCATAGGATGGGGCGGGCAGATCCAGGAGCCAATCTCTTGCTATGTGCTACAACTTTACTGAGACAACTTAAATAGGGATCATCATCCCTTCTGTATTTTTCCAGTGGCACAAGTCATGAGGTCCCGGGATAATATCTTTTATTAATTTTATTGTGTGTCTTACTAGCTAAGTGATCTTGAGAAAGTCACTAATTTCTCAAGACTTCACAACTTCCTTAAAAAAAATAGGAAAAGGCACACTTAACACATAAAGTTGCCGTTAAACTGAAGTTCAGACAAATCTAGTAATGTAAAGTCCATATGTGCATGTGACTTGTAATAAGTTTTCAAAAAGTAAATGTGTTTTAAAATCCAAATAAAGCCCAGGTCTAGCTGGGAGAACATACAGTAATACACAGTAGACAGTCTCACAGGTACCTAACACACTAATAAACAAAAACACCAAAACAAAGGAGGCAAGCTTTTCAGAAAAAAAGCATAAATTTTTAACGCTTAGTAGTCATTGTGAGCAAAGGCAGAAATCTGATAGGATTTGCTAGCCTTATTTTACATTGAATTAGAGACGTAGGAGTGTGGAAGCAACAGTATCTTTTTAATTCCTACATCTACTAAAATCTTCAATCTGCTTAGCAGACAGGATAGAAACCTTTCTTGAAGGGAATGCTTAAAGAATAATATCCATGTTCAAGAAATGGTTCCACCTGCTCAGGTTCTCTCTTGCAAAAGGTGAGAGGGCAACAATAAACAGTCTTGGTCCTTTGACTTCTCAGATAAAAATGCCAACATCAATGGAGTGCCTACTACTTGTCACCTGTTTACATGCATACTTTTATTCATATTTCAACAGGATTCCTGCCTTAGCCTATGAGAACACTAAGGCTTTTGGATTCAAAACCATGAGCCACCCAGTTACCCAGGTAAAGAAGGGGGATTTTCGGTCTCACCTTTCTAATTCAATCCCAGATGCTTAATCCCAGCTGTGGACAACCTCGCTGTTTTATTCCAGGCAAATAACAATTTCCAAAGCAATCAGTCTTAGTGCAGTTTAAGGTGAATCCTGTTTTTAAACTGCTTCTTCCAGTGTAAAACTATACAGAGGAAGAAAGAGTGACAAATCAAATGAAGCACAGGATTGAAATAGCAGGAGAAAAGATTGTACAAGTTAGAAAAAAGATGCAAAATGAGACAACAAAGCTAACTAACCCCAGCCACAAAGGATTGTTAGCATGACTGATGAAGTAAGTAATGTGGGCTGTACAGTGTTCCTTGGAGGAAGGGGCTTTATGAATACCCAGGCTGCTTTCCTCCTGAAAAGAGAATTAAATAAATGTTGATTATTTGTTTAACAAGCACAATGTGACCTTTATAGCCAGTGATTTTACTTTTCTTTCTGTAAAAAGCAAGGCCCCAGAGATCACAGGGCACCTCCAACATGTGGAGCTTCCCAGAATTTGCATTGTAGGGTCCCCAGAAAAGCATCTTGGTCCCAGACGGCCTCACCCAGGCAAGCATGCGAAGTGCATGGGATAAGCAAAGGGCTGGGTGCCATGGCATTTGTTTTCCATTGAGTAGGATTAGAGATTCTGACATGAATGATTAATCGCCACATTGCAGACGCTGACGAACACAGGAAAGAGTCCACGCGGACTGGATGGTGCACGCAATCTATTTCAAACAGCTGCTGGGTGTTCCTGTCCCTTCCACTGACCCTTTGCTTCCCTTTGGCTCCTTACTCCTCTTCCTCTCCAAATTTTCTCTCATTCTTTACTAATTTATTTTCTCTCTCTCTCTTTCTGTCTCTCTCTCTCTCTCTTTTTCTTTCTGTCTGTCTCTGTCTCTCTCTTTCTGTCTCTTTCTCTTCCCTCTCTCACTTTCTCTCTGTCTTTCTTCTTACTTTCACAGTCATTTCCTTTTCTTCTCAGCCCATTTGTTGACTTTGATTCTCTCTTTTCCTTTCCATCATTGATCCTCTTTTGTCTTACACCCTGAGGCACAAAAGGGCTTCGCAGTGAGGGTGCAGGAGGCAACATTTGAATCATTTGTAGGAAAATGAATGCACTTTGAGACCATAATGTGAAGTTAAATAAATCAGACACAAAAGTTTCAGTATCACCTGGTTACTCTCAGATGAGAAACTTCAAGTATAAATGATTTAAAGAACAAAATAAAAGATAAGTAATAAGAAGCAGGGAGGTGGATTTAGAGGAGGTGGGAAGGGGATCTGAGATTGGAAAGAGATGGAAGGGAAGGGAGGAGATGGGAAAACTAAGAGAATCAAAATGTGATATGTACACAGCATGAATATGTACCTTCTTCATGAAAAAAAGTATTTATTATTTATTGATAATGTATACTAATAAAAACAATATCTGAGATCAATGGACTAAATTACTACGTCTCTCCTCACATCTCTGTTGACTATGTAGCCTTCATGTGACTGAGATAAAAATAGAAACAGAATTCCACAAGGCCACACCCTGTATATGATGTTATGTAAAAAACACAAAAGTAGGAACCAGATTTGCATGTCTAGATGACTGAAAGTCTGAAGGCTTTGAGTAATTCCCTTTTTATGGGAGTAGATTTAGGAGACTGTTTCTTCCATGTTTGCTACATCTTGTTAATCTACTGCGTTAGAATAATGTTTTCCTTTGAATCATTTGGCATTTAGAAAGAAATATTTTTTGAGTTTACAAAATCGTTTGCTGTCATTTCGCTTTGAAAAAATAATATTTATATCTTGTTAGTCTTGATAATCTACTGTTTAACTTTAGAATAATATTTTTCTTTTAATCATAAGGAGTTTAGAAAATTATATTTACTACAACTTTTCTTTGAAAAATAATACCCTCACAAAAGTGCATAATGATGGCCCAGAGCAAGGACTCTGGAACCATATTCTCTCTCTTGATTCCTAGTTTTACTCTTCTTAGTGGGGTCACCCTAAACCAATGGTCTTCAACCATTAGCATGCTCCAGAATCACTGGGATACCTTGTACAAATGTGTAATGCTTCTTCTCTCCCCAGAGTTTCTGTCTCAGAGAGTGTAGGACCAAGGTCAAAAATCTGCATTTCTGATAAATTTCCAGCTGCTTCTGATGCTGTTGGTCTGAGAATTTCACCTAGAGAACCATTTTCATAAATGACTTCCTTGGCTGTTATGTACTTCGCTCCTTTTGTGTTTATAAAGGCATGTATGATTTGTGGCCCAGGATTTACAGTTTAAAAAATTTGGGATGATTCTTAGAGAGGAAACGCTTCTCCAAAATTGACCAAATATCAGAAAAGAGTATGACATAGCTGAGAGAGTCATCTAAGATAAAGCTCTCAACTGACAGTTTCTTTCAGACATCTGAAGTCTTTTTACCCAATTCATATCCACTGATAGAGTCTACTCTTCCCTGTTCTGTACCTAAAGAACATTTCTCTTCTCAGGTTTTTCTTTATTGCTCCATCATGAACAAGATAGTTGTCCGTATGTAACCATAACCAGCCTGCCTTAAAGATATCTGCCTAAAATTTTCAAGTGACATTTAAAAATGAACAAAACAAAACAACAAGAATAACAACAACAAAATACTTAAGTAGCCAAGAGAAACAAATTAAAAAGTGGGAGAAACTTCTACCTACCCAAACTGCAGTATAAGTACTCATGACCAAGTGTCCTCTTAGCAGGTTGGAGCCAATTATCAATTGTGATTGAAATTGAATGTCATTCCCTATATAACTTTGAGCTGTTCAAATTAGATTTTACTACAATTACGTGATGAAATCAGAGATATTAAAAATAATCATTGGAAGCCAGGGATGGGTGTTGGTGCACGCCTGTAATCCCAGAACTCTGGAAGGTGAAGTAGGAGGATCAGGAGTTCTGGCCCAACCTGCTTAACTTAGTGCCTCAATGAGACCCTATCTCAAGATTAGAAATAAACAAAAGTAACTCAGTACGCAGATCCCCTATCACCAGTACTACATGCTACTACTACCACTAATATAATATTAATAATAATAATAATAATAATTGTTGAACAAAGTAAAATAGCAGTGAATAAACAATCCACAAGCACTAGACTCAAGTTGGCCATTCCAGGTGTTTGTCTCTATTACTCACAGAATTCTTTTCTGCAAATCCAGATGTTAACTGTTACAATCATAGAAGACCCAAATGGTCTGACTAGTAATAAAATGAAATAGCTTGTAGTATTATCCTTTCTAAAGGAGAGAATTTGCAAATGCTCTTAAGCCCTTAAAACAAATGCCATGGCTGTTTTTGCAAAGGAACCAGGTTCTTACAAATTCACAACAGGAATTGAGTACACTTCTTTCTTCTTTCTTCTGGGTTCTGGGTAACCACACTGACTCTGAAGCCATTCCAGGGGGAGAAATTGTCTCAGCACATTTGAAAATTTGCCTCAAGTGCAAGTGGAAAGGGGTCATGAAGGACCATTGCTCTTGATGAGGAAATACCATCTGAAAGCTTGTGGACTGGTGATTACAGTAATACATGTGGTCCTCAAAACCAGAGCTGTCATATTTAGTTAATGGATCAAAGCATGAAAAAGTTGGGAAATATAAAAATTCAACATTTTTCCAGTAATATTAATTCACTTACCTGGTACGTTATTTTTTCAGTTTGCTCTTTAAGTTTTTAAAATAGCTTTAGACAGAGTTGTAGAAATATAGCTGCTTGTAGGCAACAGAGTCTCTCCGTCTTTGTATCTCCTAAGTATTATTCTTAGCATAAGCTTCTATGTGAGTGTTTAATTAGCACAACATTTTGCGTATCATTTCCTTTGTAACTTTTTGTTTTAAAAGAAGTATGACTGGAGTAAAGGAACTGTCAGTATTTAATAATGTTGCATTTAAACATTCTACATGAATACTTAGGTGAACACAGTGAAAAAGTGACTATGAGAGAAAAGTACTAGTCACCATCTTGTTGCAGTGGATTTGGAGGATTCTTTTTAACTGAGGGAATCTGAATAGATGGGAAGAAAGCACAGGGCAAGACACCATCTCTCTTCCCTGGTAGTTAATTACCCATTGAGATCTTCTTACTATTTATTTATTTATTTATTTATTTATTTATTTATTTTTGGTACTGGGGATCAAACTCACAACCTCATGCTTACCAGGCAAGCACTTGAACCACTGGGCTAAATCCCAGCCCAAGATCTTCTTTCTTATATGGTGTTCATAGAGTACCCAGAAACTTCCCTGGTGAAGCCCACTGGCTAGACATGGCTGTACCATATCTGTCTTCCTCATCAGAGCCCAGCCCTATAACAGCCCCTACCATTAGTCAGTTTCTCGTTGTTGCAACAAGACCATGGTGAATAGATGAGTTAATCTGAGGATGGGTGGTAATTGAAGCACAGCAGAATGTCATAGAAATCAGGAGTTTCACAAAAACTCTCAATGTAAACATCCTCATATTTACAGTCATTATGTTGTGATGAATAGGTAAAACTGATTTACAAGTACATGAAAGTGACTGTAATGTTATTTTGCTTTGTTTCTGCATCTTTACCATTCTCTCCTCTCTACCCATACACAAAGGAATTCTTAGAAGAGAAACTAAATATGCAGAAAAGTTTGGATTACTTTTCTTCCTGATGTGTTGGGCATAGAGGAATCTTTATTGCACACCATAATCTGGAGCCTCCCAATATATTCCAGTCATGTGAGTATGAAGTGGATTTTTAAAATTCTCCTTAAAAGTCAAAGTTTGATGTACCAACAAAATTTTATTTTGTACAAATCCTAATGTTAGGTTCAGTGTAATTGAGTTGAATCTTACTTTGAGAAGCAGGGCCTGAATATCTGCCATCCACTGACATGACAAAAAAGAAAACCAGGATCTTTAACACATACAGTCAAATCTTTAAGCACAGACTGAAACATCTTGGAGTCTAGGAAGGGCACCAGTGTTAGACTGAGTCCCACTCAGGCTAAGATTGCCTGACAACTGAGATCTCCAAGGGAAATGCTGTCAGGATGCTTGCTTGCCCTTTGTCAGGACAAATGTAGACATTACACTTAGGAAAGATGGTCCAACTGCTTAAATAAAATTTGGGAGGATATGCAATCTGTACTTACAGGGATAGTACTAATCTTGTTAGTCACATGTGAGGGCCAACTTATTAGCAGTTTGGAATTCTCACTGCATTTCCTCCCACACAAATACACAATTTGAAAAGAGAAAAGGCTCAGTTAAATCAGGAAAAAATTCATTTTAATTTTCAAAGCAAACATTGACTTAAGATCTTGAATCCTCTTTGCTGACTTCAAAGGAAGAGATACAAAGATTTGCTTCCAGAGACAACATTGCTTTACTGTGTATGCTCTAGAAAACTGAGCTGAAGACCTCCCTCTTTAAACAGGTGTGACAATGAATGAATTTGTCCACCAAAGACTTCCTCCCTTCTCATTGATGTTTTCTTGCAAACACTGTGGGAACTAAGTTTTAAATCTCAGGATCCCTTGCATGCAGCATAATGCCAAGCACAGAGTAGATGCTAGTGTGCATATATGAACAAATTATGTGAGGGTAGGTCACTTACTGACCTCATTTCTCTACTTCATTTTACTTATATATGTATAATTGGATGTCTTTGTGTGTGCATGTTATTTGAGTGCAGTGGAACATACTAACATATTAAAGTTTGCATAGTCACGCATTCATTATTCAACATAGCATTTACTGCAAGCAACAAAGTCAAACACTGTGCTTTTATTTCAACAGACTTGCGATTTTATTTTTAATTTTTTTGTTTTTCAGAAATTAATTTACTTTCACTTGATATTGTAATAGATTTTAGTACAATGTATATGCTGAAATGTATACTCCTTATATATAAAACATATATTAGTAACTTAAATGGAAAAATATGTCTATGAAACCTGACATAAAATAGTAAATAGTACTGTAATAATAGTACCCCAAACCTGCCCATCACACTCCAAATTCCTCTGCCATGAAAGAATAACTTTCAACATTTTTAGCAACATTTTCTTTAGGAATTGATTTCTGTAGTGTAATCTGCTCCTGCTAATTTCTCAGATTTTCATTTTTCAACCTTACTTTTTGACTTTCAAGGAAATGAAATGAGGGTTGAATTCATTTTCTGTGTATACACATACTCACATTCGTATCAGCCATTCCCCATCTTCCCCACGACAATCACAAATTTTTAGTGGAATCTTCACACAATGTTTGTGAATAGCGTTGTGTAATTACTTTTTATTACAGATTGCACTGTGACTACATTTCTTTCTTCTGTAATATCTTGATTTTTTTCTCAAATTAATTATCATTTCTTGTTTTGTACCCATGGCTTTGTAACAAATTTGTAGTGAAACATTAACAGATTTCAAGAAACCTTCCTAATAGTCAAACACAGAGAACTCTCTGCTTTGATTTGTCTTGTTTGTTTGTTTGTTTGTTTGTTGTCCCTCTCAGCTCCCATGCCAGCACTGCTCTCCAGGCCTGTCACAGGGTCATCACCCAGAGATGATGACGCCTGCCCTGGGTTTAATCTCCATTTCCCAGGTTCTGGTTCCCATGTCATCTTTCTTGGTTCCCTTTTTGTGTGGCGTTAGAATACTGTCTAACCCTGAAAATATGTTCCCAGGGAAAATAAGAAGTTGACATCTTGTGTTCCTCACTGTGTTTTTATCTTCCTGTGTGATTAGTTTAAGTGAACAAGAATTCTAAAGGAAATGAAAGGCGTTTCTCTTTTAACTTTCAAATTGGATTCTGACTTTTACTGTTTCCATGAAAGAATTTGCCTCCCTAATTTCCAAACCTTTGCAGGAGACTTATTTCTTCTCTCAGAAAAGTCTCTGCATAGCTCCTGGTGTTCTCTATTCACAATGGTAGGTCTCGATGGGCATATGTTTCCACCCGTTGGTGTGACTTCTTATTGAGGTCTTTTAATGTTGAGGTTTATTTTTCTGACCTGGGGAAAATATATTCATATTCTGGTCATATTTTCTCCTCAGCTGGGCGTGGTGGCTCACGCCTGTAATCCCAGCACTCAGGAGGCTGAGACAGGCGGAACGTTGTGAGTTCGAGACCACCCTGGGCTACAAAGTGAGCTCAAGGCCAGCCTGAATGGCATAGTGAGACCCTGTCTCAAAAACAGGGCTGGGGATCTAGCTCAGCGGTCTAAGCGCCTGCCTGGCAAGTGCAAGATTGTGAGTTCAATCCCTGGTGCTTTTTTGTCCTCTATTTTCTAGTTTGTTTTGGTCAGGAGCATTCATCCTCATCATTCACTATTTCTTTTGGATTTTCATTTCTTTGTCTTTCTTCTTGTTTTCTTAGCATTTAGAAGGATTTAGCACTCTTTGAAAGTTCCTATAGGCTCTATCTTGATTTCACTTATATGCATTTGGATATTATTTACAGGATTTTTCTATGCTCTGTGATTTTGCATTTTTCTCCAAGTTTCTTTCTTTTCATCCTTTTTTTCTGCTCTCTCTCTCTCTCTCTGTGTCTTTCTTCCTGTTTGTATACATTCGTCTCTAATTTTCATTTAAAGTTTGGTGACCAATGTCAGTTTAGTGACTCTGACTTACTCTATTCATTTATATTTAAGAGTAAGGCACTAAAAATCTGGCAGATAACATTGATTTATTAGTAGCCTGAATAAACAAATTATTGAATGGGGACTTTTTGATTACCATCAAAATGGAGATCTTATCTCAAAGATCTCTCTCACTCTCTCTTTCTCGCTCTTTCCTTTCTCTGCCTCTCTCGATCAGGTCTTAGTTTTCTCAAATGAATTTCTATTTCCTCTTAACAAAGTACTTGAAAATAACACAATATTCATCTCTGTAAATAATTTATGGCTATTGTTTAATTTGATTCTTATACTTTAAAGTAAAAGATCTTTGCACGTTTAGTTTTGAAATTAGGATAAGAAACATCTCTAATGGAAAACTGAGAAAGGAATTTTATAATTTATCACAGCCTTCATGACAGAAATTTAACCCAAAAAAAGTGCTGTTCATGACAGGAGCAGCTGGGTTTCTGCAGGAGATAACTGGCTGCTTTTGCTCTTCATGGTTTTCTCATTTGATTCATGAGGGCTAATGTGAAGCAAGCTTGGTAAGAGTCTTCACATAACTGAAATGTAAGGGACATCCCTGGTCAGGGCCAGGCTTTAACTCGTGTAGCTTTTTTAATTGTTGTTGAGACACCAGTTTCTTTCTTAGTTCCCTGATGTTGGGAGCTGCTGGCAGAAGAAAAAAAAAACAAACAAAAATTCAGCATTTTCTTCACCACATAGATCTCTACAGAATCTGGAAGTCAAGACTACTCAGAGTTCTAATTCTAGTAATTCATTAAATGGAAATGTCCTCCTGACCTCAAAGAGGAACATTCTGATAAAAAAAAAAAAAAAAGCAGTGCACTCACTCCTCACCCTTAACAGCTGGCCTGAGATTGATATCCATCATTCCTGCCTTCACTAAGGTATCAGGTAATGAGAGCTGGGAAAGGATTTGGCAATGTAAAACTAAAGCTTTCCATAATACTAAACTGTCAGAATGCTTAAAAAATTGACCATGGAACATTGTTACCAGCAAGAACATTTTTGTGGAACATGATAAGAAACTGTGTGTTAACGCATACCAATAGCGGGGTGGTCACCAATAAGGTGATAGATTAAGACAGACATGGATGAAATTATTTGTGCCATTTCCAATGCCAGTGAGGGAAAGGTGTCTATGGCTGTCACTTCAAAGCACTAATCCTTGTGCTTTTATCCCAATGAGAAGTTCTTTAAGCTGGTCAAAATGATTTAAGAAAGCCATGAAGAAAAACTGAAAAATAGTCTTCCCAGATCACTTCAGAACACACACACACACACACACACACACACACACACACACACACACAGAAATAAGGAATAAATAGCATAGAAATTAACAAGTAAACTAACAGCTCATTTTGACACAATCTAATGGAGACTTCTTTAATATAGGTGATATTTATTAACACACAAGACAGAGCTCCTTTTTCTGAGCTTCTTACTTTGAATCTTTATTTGATGGTTTTTATATTATCTACTGAATCAATTATAAAAGAGTTAGGGTTGAGGTAAGAGGAAAGTAGGCAGCTCCTGCCAGGTGAAAATCAATTAGAAAAAGAAAATAAAGTCTTTGAATTAATAATTTAGGGAACTAGAAAAGTGGGGAGCTCATTTGCAACAATTTTGTTTTGTGTGGCTTTGGAAGCACACGATGTTCAGTAATTGGCAGGCTGCAACCACAGAAACCCATAGGATCAATGCTTTCCTTTGAAAGCTGTCCAGGGCGAGCAGCAGAACTACTTTGCCGCAGAAAGGGGGATCCCTGCGTCTTTCTAGGCTTACACTGGAAGTTCCAAAACTTTCAAATGTCATCACTAAGAAGGTTAAGTCAGACAATGGTAGGAAAATGTTTGTGTGTAGGTGATGAAAGGAGCATACACAGAATTACCAACATTTTTTAAAATCACAATAGAAATTTTAAACTGAAGAAAATCACTGTTTTATCATTCATGCATTTCATTTAAGTGATGCCAACAAATCCAAACAAAAAGCAGTCTCTTACTTTAAATTTATAGCATTAAATTTTAAAAGTGTCTTGCTTTAAGTGGCTTAAAATAAATTATATATAACAAATTTATATGTTTTTATGAATATACTTATATAAAATACATACACTGGTATATATACATATATTATATATTTTTTTAAATTCTATGATCTGTGGATTCCAATGACGCATCAATGGACCTCGAAAGAAAGTTGATGAGCCATGAATCCAGACATTGCCTGAAGTATCTGATATACGTACCTGGAAATCTTTTATTTTTCCCAATAGAGCTAAGTATTGGAGGTGAAAGATAGCTTAGAAATTACTTTGTTAAAATTTCTGTTTTGCAGTAGTGGAGTGAAGGCTCATACTTGTGTGGAGTGTCCCAACTACTCAAAAGTCTGGCTGGGATAGGCCAGTTCACCTGTGTTGCAATCAGCAGTTTTGCAATGCACTGTGTGATGTCACCTATCACAACCTCTCTTGCTTGGGTCGCTAACCTTTAGGCACAGCTGTGCAGTGTGTGGAAGCACTAAGGGACGACTTCTTTAAATTGAAAGAATTTCATTTTCAAAACATATTTATTGAATGTCCACTCAGAGCATGCCCCAGTGGGTGAGGGAAAGACTTTTTCTCAAGTTGTGTATAAATATGTTCTGCAAGAGAGGTTAAGTGCATGAAAATAAACCCAACAACATGCAGTAATATAGGATTTAACATTTCATGAACAGGCACAAACATCAAGTATCCATAGAGCCTGAGGGCAAGGATATAGTTATAGGTTTCTAAGGAACATTTACAGAGAGCAACGTTGCCACAGGTAATTTGGCTTTGGGGTTTAGAATTTGTGCCTAAGAAATAAAAAGATTGAACCCTGGTAGATCTCTCCCAGATCTTTGAATAGCACCTTCCATTATTTTAGTTCTCACAAGACAAAAATCAGAAGTGGGGAGAGTTTCAAAGAAAGCAGGAGGTGAGCGATGACACATATAACTCTCCTTTTTCATTCTCATGAATGCTGCAACCTTCACTATTAAATATGCTCTTGACCTTGTGGGACAAAGTCTAGAAGCAAATTTCTCATTTGCTGGCCTCTCCCTGGGCCTTCTGCGACATACTGTCGCTCAGACAAGTACTGTTCTTAATGCGTTTATGGGAAAGGCTTGGCCTGCCTTTCCATCTGCACCTTCTGCTGGCTCCCTCCGAAAGCGCTAGTGTGCCATACGACATTCCCTTGAATTATTTAGATTGGTAAATCTTTCTGCATCTCACATCTTTAGTCCATCTGTTAGCCGGAGCTTTGCCTTTATAGGAAGTGTCCTTTATGCATGCTGGCATCTGTCAGCAGTACACTTCCCTCTTTTATTCATGATCTTCTATGAGAGAGGGTACAAGCTGCAGAAACGCCGCATGCCTGGTATGCATTTCATTTTAATGGAAGATTACATGACTGGGGTGCTGGTTTATTACCTTGCTCCACATGCATCCATTCATCACCTGGCAGCCCTTCACCCAGCCTGTTCAGAGGTGCTGGCCCTCCTGCAGCCTCCTGGTCCCCACTTTACACATGAAGTGGGTTTGATGAGAGAGAGTATACTGCTCCTTTAACAAAAGATAAAGGGTCAGGAGAAATAAAAACACATATAGAATGAAAAACTAGGCCAGGGGGAAGGGAAAGGTCCTGACCTTAGGCCCATATGCAGATGCAGATGTGGAATTCTTTATGCAGAGCACTAGACACATAAAAGACAAAATATTACTGTGTGTACCACATCCTAGCTAAACATATTTTCCCTAAAAATCATGCTTCTAACCTTATACTTTTTAAATTTTTTCATTCCTGGAATAATTAAATCATACAGAGATCTTCCTATCAATCTTTTAAAATGCCGGAAACGTTTTTTGCAATAATCCAAATTATAATTTAAGTGCAGTCTGGTGAAAAGTTATTCTAATTTTTGTTGTTGATATAAAATAATCTATATAAGAAAATTCTAAATAAGATTATCATAAATCCTGGTTGCCTGAAATATTCATGGTTTATGTCTATTTTAAATCAATCAATACCTGACTATTATTTTTATCACCTTCTTCCCCTCACAAAAGTGTGCTGTGATGCGCATGATAATTATGGTCCACTGATGCTAAATTCTGTGGATGACCACTCTCCAACTGACCTTTGCTAATATGATTTCAATGCCCACAGTAGGGAGACTGCCCACTTTCCCACTGCTGCCATTCCATCCTGCTTTAGTATATAAATAATGGGGCGACACTTGGAAAGGTAGGGACCAACAATAGCTATACTAAAAGATATGTTCACCTTCTAACCATGGTTTGTTGCCATAAAGCACGCATTCATTCATTCATGTAATAAATACTTAATGAATGCTACTATGTAGTATATACTTTTCAAGATGCTGGATAAATATGAGTAAGACAAATGTCTTTCTTTTTTGAGACTTACATTCATGGAAAGTTACTAAGATTACATTCTGATTGAGAATGAGTTATGGTATATAATAAATATTTACATTGACAAAGGATGTACAGTGTTCTCAGAGCACAAAGCACACAGATTTTTTTTTTGAGTGGACTTGATAACCAAGCAAAAGATGAAAGTAAGGGCAGTGAGAAGAAATTCCAGTGTGAACATGCTGCAAACAGGCTCCTCTTGTGTGTGGATCTTAAAGAATGTCTACTGTGTCTAAAGATGAAGACTGAGGTTCTGACATTTGCTATGGGGACACAAGAAAAAACTGAGAGGTGATAAAAATAGATATGTTCTTATCCTTGGAGTACAGGTGAAGATTACCAGGTATTGTATTGAAGGAAAACATGGGAGGAAGAAAAACAAACCTAGACTTCTGAAAAGTAATCAAATGAGAAGCCAGAAAGTAGGGATTTGTAATTAAAATATACTGTAAATTTTTTCAGTTTTTGTCTTCTAACTCTTCCTTTAAATTTTCTATTTTTACATTTTTTTAATTTCTGAAAGCTTTGTCTTGGTTACCAACTCTTGATTTTCTTAATATCATCCTAAGTTTTATTAATGCAATGCAGTTTCTTACCTATCTGAGGATATTGATGATAATTGGGCCATTAAACTTTTCTTATAATTGTCTTTTATTCCTGTGAATCTGTTAGCATTCTTGCTAATTTTTACCCTGTCTCTCATGGTAGATGCATTTTATAAAGTTTAAGATGACCTTCGACAGTCTATGTGACAGTTAAGCTACATTGTCAATTTGTTTGGCTTGAGAGTCACCTAGGGGGTTAGCAAAGCACATTTCTTGTACATCTAGGTGAACCATCGATCTGTAACCTTGGGTACTACACTTCTTCCTCTCTGGTAATGGCCTTCTACTCTAGACACCACAGAGTGTACAATTTCACTCCACCACCCACTTCCTCCATGATGTTTCCGGCTTGCAGCCAGTTAATGATGCATTGAAACCTCTGAAAACGTAAGTAAAAACAAATCCTTCCTCTTTTAAATTGTGTAGTTGGGAATTTTGTATATTTACAGGTGAGCGTTATTAGATGTTCTATGTACCTGGGAAGAACTTGATGACTATTGTGATTCACCGTATGGAGATTCAGCAGGGGCCACAAATTTTCATGGCAAGATCGACAAATGCTAGTTTCTGTAAATTTCTCCTCTTTGACAATTAGTTTTTTAAAGGGGGAACCTCCAAACTCCTGCCTAGAGGATCCAAGCTGTCTACATTATGGAAAGAAAAGGAATTGGGAGACTTGGAGAGTCTCAAGATTCAGAGTGAATACTTTCACTTAATTCCCTTTCTTAGCCATATCCTCCTTTCTCTGATAAGCCACACATTTTCTTGCCTAGAAATTGTTTAATTTTCTTCAAAGAGTAAAGTTACTTATATTCTGCCAAGTTGGAGAAGAAAGTAATCACCTAGAAGAGAAGGATGGAAGAGGACGTGAGTGTTGCACTGGACTTCAGTTTTACTTTGAAGCCATCTGTTTCTGTTCCTTCAGATCTCCACCTCCAGAAGTAAGAAATGTCTCCAATATCCAAGATTTGTAAGGTTCTAAAGTTTCAGTTGATTGGCTTCTTCTTTACCCTACACTGCGACTAGGGTTTGGATATTTTCACTCTGTTGAGTGAATTACAAAATATTTCATCTACTTTCTCTTTCCAACATAATGTCTATATCTTTTATCTACTCTTGTGTTTTTTCTTCCCTTTTGAGTTTAGAGGTCTGTATTTTATAAAAAAAAATCTACTTAATTGTATTGGAGTTTCAGGAAGGAGCAGACTCAAAAATTTGTGATCTGTTTTCTAGCTTAACTGGAGATTCTCTCTTTTTTCCAGGCAAGAAAAATTCTGGTTACTTTTGCAAGTCTTCAGATGAAAAGATAATCAAGCTCTCTTTCTATGCTGAATGCTCTTGTGTAGCATAATCCATTGCTTTTTGCCTGGTTTAAACTCCCATTTTTTATAAAAAATGGAAAATATAAGATAAGTAGATGTAAGGATATTTTTACATTTGCACACAGTAAAGAAATGATATGTTATATTATGTAATTTGTTGTTACCTAAGAAGGTGCCAACCCCAAGGCATCATACAGATAAAACAATAATAAATATGCTAGATTTCTTTCAGCTTCCTTTTAGTGGGATCTACCAGATCTTGTCCAGAAAAAGTTATATAACATATATTGAGGCCTTAACTAGCTCTACTCAGTAGGCTTTACATGACACTGCTGCTGGTCTCTCTCTGATAAATAAAAAAGTAAAATTAATGAAACAGGTAATCCTCCAAAATCAGATGACATTAGACATTCCAACAGCATATACAATGGTAAGAACTAAATGTGTGTACGTTCCTGATCCTTCTGCTAATATCTCAATAACTGTTCAAGGTACTAGATGACGAATCAGTGACATGTCAGATTCTAAAATTCCCTGGACTTTATCCTTATAGAAATTAATTCCAGCTTCTCTTGGTAAAAATCTTTGTTAACTGTACTCACAATAATCCTGTTGATTCTATTATTTGGCCCAGGCATACTTATACTTAATTGTTTCTTTGGCTTTTGTCTTCTCCAGAGTTAAAGCTGTACACCTACCCAAGATGAAAATACCTGGTATCTACTAAGGGTCATTAGTTAGAACCTCTGAAGAGTATCTCTATCTGGTGTTCAACAACTACAACCCCCTTCAGCCTGAAGAAGCCAGATCGGTTATAGTCCATACTCCCTCATGGCAGTTCAGGTTACTTCTTCAGAGGGGGGGATGTTACAGGCAGCTGAGTTAGTTAGAAATATTATAGGCAGTCAGACAGGGCTAGGTCCTCAAAGGAGCCAGTGCAGAAGACCAGATGTCTTTTGACCTTGGAGGAGACAGACACTTCCCGCTGTAAGCCAGATCTCAAGACAAAAGGCAAAACAAATGCAGCCACACCCTAAGTATAGACATCAGGGATTGATACTCTAAATAGGTATGGATCACCTTGAGGAAGCCAGGAGTCACCATCTCAAGCCCCTACAGGAAGAGTCAAAGAATTCTTGCTTGCCATGTGACTCACTTCCCCATTTATCTCTGATTTGGTAAATTGTACCTGAACAATTAATCTTATTGGTTGACCATCGTTCTGTCCCACCTGATGCCCATCTGCCTTGCAAGTTCCCAGGTTTTCCCCATCTTGGACCCACCTCACCTCATGGTTTTACTCTATAAAAGTCACTAGAAAAACCAGAGTCTTTGGCATCCCACTCAGGACCCCTTCTGTGTGTGTGTCTCTCTCTCAGACAGAAGCTTTCTTTCTCTCAATACATATATTCTGCTCATAAAAAACAAATGGTGATGACATCATCATGGTTTTGGTTTCAATAAGCCAGAAGGTTTGCCAGAAATTGTTGAGAAAAAAAAAAAAAACACTAGTATTCCTTATCTGTCTTGCTAAATGAAAACTTAACTCAGTAACTTGGCTTACCTTCTGGACAGGTAATATAAAAAAGATCCCTACATATCTTCCACTCTAAATAGTCCATTTGAGCAGACTGACTATGTAATGGAGAAATCTTGGTGCACTGGAAAATCTAGACAATGGGTAGCCCTCAGTTCTGAGCATCAGGGTTTTCTGCCTGGGTTTCCAGCCTGGAAAGGTGTTTAGTGTACCACCCAGAAAGACCTACAGCTTTGTTTATCGCTTTGCTGCCATTATATTGAAATTCTTAATCATTTTTTTATAAGAAGGCCAGTGTTTTCATTTTGTGCTGAGCTATGCAGATTATGTAGTCAGTCCTGCTAAATGTGCTATGCAAATCCCTTACAGATGAGACAGCCTACCTTAACCTGGTCTTCCCAATGTGAGAAAACAGGACTGATTGTAGAAGTTATCAAAACTTAAAGATTTTCAATAACAGGACAATAGGAGATACTGTGTAGATTGCAATTGCATGTATTCAGATTTCGGGCAGGCAACTTAAATGTGGGAAAGCACAAGTATAGCAGGCAAGTAGAAAGGGAAAGTTCTATCTAAAGATATTCAAATTCAATTTAGAAACATTACTGTATGGGACAGAAAATATCAGTTAATCACTAGTTTCCAACCCATGCTTTCTTGTATCCAGCATGCTATTGCAAATACATGATATCCCCCAAGGATACTGGGTCATTTTTTGAACAGTTTGTTCAGAACCATGAATTTTCTCAAGCCAGATGAAGCTGTTGGCTTCATTTTTAGAAGTTATCCTTCCATTGCTTCCCAAAGATATAAATGTATGCTTTACACATAGGACACATATTTGGCATTAGACTTTGTGTTGAATCCTCCTGATTTCCTTTCCTTTGAGCAGTCTCACCCTTGTCATTCATGCTATATTTGATATTTTCTGTAATATGATTAGATAATTGTGGAAAAGGCATCATTCCCTGAGCAGATGGGCTGAACATTTAGGGTGAGTTCTGTAGCACAGTGAATGAGAGCACTGCAGCAAGCATGGAGGAAACTGAATAGAAATTCATGTGTGTGTGTGTGTGTGTGTGTGTGTGTGTGTGTGTATGCACACTCATCAAACACAACATTCACCAAAATGGGTAGAAAAAGTCGTTCAGTTCTGACAGTTATTGGAAGAGACTCTCAAGGTAGAGAGGAGTTACAATTTTAGTAGCTGAACACTTCATCTTTAATTTCTGAGTTATATATAAACTGTATGACAGAGCCAAGGATGGTGGTACATACCTGTAATCCCAGCATTCAGGAGGCTGAGGCAAGAGGATTGTCATGAGTTCAAGGCCAGCCTGGACTACATAGCATGACCCTGTTTTGAAAAACAAATAAATGAACTGTATGACAACGAATAGAGGCACATTAGCTAGTATGTAACTCCTTCCTCAATTTTCAACAGATTTGATAGGCTCCTCCCAGCATATTTAAATACACACATATATCAAAATTAACATATCTTATCATGATCTTTGGTCTCTCAGAAACAAACAAACAAGACCTTATGACCTGCCTGGAAAGTGATTTTTCTTGGCCTAAAAACGTAAGATATTGAAGGAATAGGCAAAAAAATTGCAGAACCAGAATCAAATTCTTCTTCTATGTGTATCATGGAGATTTGCATGAGTCACTTCGGGTTTCTAAACTTTTTTTCTTTATTTGTAAATGGAATCTTAATAGCTACTTTACAGATGTTTCACAGCACAGTGATCAGTTAAGATAAAGTTTCCTCCCTCTCTCCAGAATTTGGAGTGCACTGATCATCCACAGAACACAGATTGGTAAACTCCAGTTTAGAAGTGAGGCCAACAATGACTTTTCTCTGACAAAAGAAAGAGCGGCTATGAGGAAAAAACACCAATGTCCATTTCTGTTCAAATAAATACCCCTAATCTGAGAATATGTAATTTCCCTAAAAAGAAATAGAATATCAGCTCTTTTTGGATAAGAACAGATGATAAGGAAAAAATAAATGTCATAATCCTTAACCCTTTGGATTCTTTAAAGCTCAAAAATAAATTATTTGAATTTCTGGGGTGAGAGTAGGAGTCTTCTGAAATTACTTGGGTAATCTGGAAGGGATACTAGTGATGTCATTTGGGTCACCCAAACCACCTTGTATCAAGTCATTCCTGCTCCTTGCTTTTACACTGCATGATAGATAATACCTTTGAACTTTTCCAAGCCCCTGTAGTATCTCTAAAATGTAAATGAATTTCTGTTTAAGAAATTAAGCACACTGAAAAGACCAAAATGTCTAGGAGTCTCCAAAAGAAATTTTATGACACACTTAGGTTCCACGCATGAAGTGGGAGATGAAAGCATTTGGTACACTACTTCCAGGTTAATCCTTCCCAAAAAGTCTGAAAAGTTGAATATGGCTGCCAGACATATTCAAAGCCTGGTTCCTGAAACCTGTTACCTTATGAGGTAAAGACTTCTAGGTCTAAGTTAAGAATCTTAAAATAGGCAGATTATTCTGTGTCATCCAGTGGATGTCCCAAAATGTCAAAACAAAACAAAACAAAAAAATGTTCTTGACTCCTAACACATTCTTCACATCATTCCACTGCTTTCACCTTTTGAGGTAGTAAGAAACTAATGTGGGACTTCTAGGAAGATGGCAGAACAGTAAACAGTACAGTTAACAGCCTCTCTGAGAGACACAGTCCAGATGCTGGAATATAGCATTGTGGGGATGACAAGAAGGAAGGAGCTGGGTCCCCTGGACCCAGGAAGAATCTAAAGTGTGAATTGAAGCAAACAGAGCAAAAAGAAAAACTTAAACAAAGAAGAAGGCAGTAACTAGCAGTGCCTTAGTCTGGAGCTGGACTCACTGTGTGAGAGGAGCTTTTGGAAACTGGGGATACATGGTCATGGTGATGGTGGCTGCTGGTGACACCAGAGGCCTCTGCAAAGAGACCCAATGGTGGAAGGGAGTAGTGAATGCAGAGGAGTGCACTGGCTGGCAGTGTGTGAGAGGACTCAGTTCACCTGCAAGAGAGAGGGATTGGCCAGGGGCCATTTTGGAGTTGGGGGGGACTGCTCTGGGCTTCCTCCAGCAGCTCCTCGCTGGGTGCAGACCCTCAGAAATTGCTTGGACTAAGTCTTGCACCCACGTGCATTCCACAGGCCATTCTAGATTTCCCACCAGTAGCCAGCTCAGGCTCACAGGCAGTGGTCAGCCCTACCCCTGAACACACTCCACCAGCCACAAGGGAGCCAGTGCAAGCTGGGGAAGACAGACCAGCACCAATGCACTCAAGCATCACCATCAGATACTCATAGCCAGCATTGGCTAGAAAAACCAAACAATCTCGCTTCAGAGAAAGTTTATCCAATGCAAGAAGTGCCTGGGACCCCATTACCCACTTGTCTGGAAGAACCCAGGAATATTTCAAGACGAAGAAGCAAAAGGCAATCTCTAGCCTCTAACCCAAGCAGTGCAAGTTCAGGAGTTGTAAACATGGAAGAGATCAGAAGTTGCACACCAGAAATGTCTGAACTGATGTGAACTGAAATAAAGAAACAACTTCATGAGGCTATAAAAAAATTAGAACAGAAATATGATCCCAGGTAAAAGAAGAAACAAAAAACATAATAAAAGAGTTGCTAAGCACCTCTAAAGAAGACATAGATAAAAAAGCGAAGAGAATAGGAAAATGAGGGAAACCTTGAATGAACAATATAAAAAAGATTTAGAATACATGAAACAGATTCAAAGAGACATCCAGGAAATTAAAAACTCCATTGATAGCTGGCGAATCCATTTGAAAGAAACTGAAAGACTTTCAAACCTTGAAGACAGGTTTGCAGCTTGTGATCATGAAAGTAAAGTTCTCTTAAAAATAACAAGGAACCAACCAGGCTTGATCGTGCACACCTGTAATCCCAACACTTGGGAGGCTGAGACAGGAGGATCCTTGCAAGTTGGAGACCAGCCTGGGCTACAAAGTGAGCTAAGGGCAGCCTGAACTGCATAGTGAGGCCTTGTCTCAAAAAGACAAGGGCCTGGGAATTTAGCTCAGTGGTCTAAGTGCCTGCCTGGCAAGCTCGAGGTCATGAGTTTGATCCCTGGCCCTGGTGCTGCAAAACAAAACAAAACAAAACAAAACAAAACAAACAAAACAAGGAACCAGGAAGTAACAATTCAATAGCTGCAAGACAATGAAAAGAAACATAAGAATAAAAGGAGTGAGTGAAAAAGCAGGGGTCAACACAAATGACATAAAAAGTCTATTTACAGAAATAATATCAGAGAACTTCCCAAGCATGGGAAAGGAAGTGACATTCAAATAAGTGAGGCATATAGAACTCCAGCTAGCCATAACCAAAACAAATCTATACCCAGACATATAATAATCAAGATCCCAGAAATTCAACTCAAGAACAGAATATTAAAAGCTGTTAGAGAAAAGAAACAGATCACCTATAAAGGAAAACCCATCAGAATCACAACAGACTTCTCAACACAAACCATCAAGTCAAGAAGAGGCTAAAGTACTGCAAGTCCTGAAAGAAAACAACTTGCAACCCAGACTGATGTACCCTGCAAAACGTTCTTTCAAAATTAATGGAGAAACAAGATACTTCCATGACAAAGAACAACTCAAGCAATTCATGACCACCAAACCAACCCTACAAAGATTACTAACGGACATTCTAGAGAGAGATAAAAATGACCATGGTCTCAGGAACAATGGCAGAGGGGGACCATCAAGCAGGGCAACAACTGAATGGAATGGAAAAATAGGGAACCAATGGCAGGAAAATAGCATGGCAGAGACAAGGCAGTGCAAGATGGCCATAATCATTAATGTAGATGGCCTCAGTGCACCAATAGAAAGAAACACAGGCAGAGTGGATCAGGAGCCAGGATTCATCAATATGCTTTATACAAGAAACACATTTAACTACAAAGAAAATTTATAGAGTGAATGTCAAAGGAGAGAGAATAATGCCCTATGTGACAGTGAGCCAGAAAAAAAATGTAGGATTAGCTTGCCCATCAACTGCAGAACAGATAAGAAAGACATGGCATTTTTATACAATGGAAACCTACTCACCTATAAAGGAAAATAACCACAAGGCTTTTGTAAGTAAATGGATATAACTTGAGATCATGCTCATGGATGAAATGGTTCAGAGTCACATGGGTGAATTTCGTGTTGTCTCCTTAGTATAACAAACTAAAAGGGTTGGATCCAAAATGCACAATACATATGGTGCAAGTCAAAGGGGAGGAATTGTCTGAAAAGGGAAGGCAGTGGTCATTGCTAATCCATTATCATTATTTGAAACTGCTATTGTCTTCATTGTTCTGTTTAATTTGGTTTTATTCTGGTTTTTTTTTGTTTGATTTTATTGTACTTGATGGTACAGACAGCTATTTCAAAGATAACAGGATATATAATGGTAGCCATCATGGATATCCTATTACCTTGTTTTGAAGCCCTGTGTTGCTTTCATTGTTTAGTTTTTATTGATTTTACTCTAAATTGTTTTGTTTGTATTAGGTCTGAAGGTATAGGCAACTACTCTGAATATAACAAGAAGCATTATGGTAGCCAATGTTGTTTTACTATTATCTGTTTTGAAGTTCTGTATTGCTTTCATTATTCTATTTGTTTTTTTTTTTAACTGTTTTTTTTCTGTTCTATTTTGTTTGATTTTATTTATGCCTGATGGTGTGGCTAGTTATTTTGAAGATAACGAGAGGTATTATGGTAACCATTATTGATTTCCTTTTACCTTGGTTTGAATTAATGTATCATGTTCATTGCTTTGTTGTGATCTACTCTATTCTGTTTTATTTTGTTTGGTTATATTCTTTTCGAAATAAAAAAGGTTTTTTTTCTAAAAAAAGAAGCTAATATACACTTGTACACTTGTTTCATCAATTTTTACTCTGCTAAAAATTAACAATACATAGTTCATTATTAACTACAATATTTTTAGTATTTATTATGTGTTTGTCACTAAATTAAGTATAATATTTTGCATACATTATTTTATCTGACTGACATTTTGAGATTAATATTACTTTTATTATATTACTGAAAAGAATAATGAAATTAACAAATGGTAAGCAATTTTCTCAACTAGTTGGCAGCTTGCTTGGTTTTATTGTTTTGTACCTGTCTTATTTCAGCTGCTAAACTGGTCTTTTTGAAGACCAAGATTGTATCTTAACCTCCTGTGTTAGTGCTCATCTCAGTCCCTGAAGTAAAAGTAAAAATAAAATGAAAATAAAAGTGAAACCCACCTGAAGTCATAATTCCAGCCAATGAAAAGTAATTTTATATGCGTAAATCTAATTTACACCCATCTGTCCAAATTGTACTAGCTATCTAGAACACATATCTGATTTCCCTAAACAATCACTTTTGCTGTATTCTGTCTTGCAGTTATAGACGTAAGAACACCTCAACTGTGAAATCAAGTTCATGATCTCCTCATTGGTTCTCTTTATTTCCTATCTATCTATCTATCATCTATCTATCATATATTTTTAAGTGATTCAGAGGAAGTAGATTTCTTGCAGGAGATCTTGTCATGCAGAAGCTGAGATACTCTTGTATTTTATTAGATGCTGATGGTGTTAGATTTAAAGTTGACACCAAAACCTAATTAAACATTATGCTAGGGCACATATTCTGCAAATTAAGACACAACACATTACAGAACCCAGTCTAGGATAAGTTAAAAAGGAAGCTGTCAATGTGCAAAAGACCCTGTTAAGTGCCTTAAACACAAATTCTGAATTTAAAATTCAAATGGGTTGAAAACTCTCTTTCCTTTCAAATTAGAACAAAAAATTAAGTGGAGTGGAGTTTTCCTTCCTGTTTTTTCACTGATCACTGAGTTTTGACCCTACTTGCAGCCATAATTTATTATAGCAGTGCTAGAAATGAGAAGAACTAGTCTATGGCTCACAATTCTCTTTTGGCTCTTCAGTACTGAATGAAAAGCAGAAAGCAAGCTAAACTCCATCAGTGTTGACAAGTCAACATATGTATTGAAGAAGAAAAATCCTTTTCAAACTGAGACAGGTAGGACCACTGGCACACTTTTGAACCACACAGCTGTGGAAAAGTGCTATACCTGACATCATCAAGTTGAGGTGGGTGGAGTGCTGAGAAAAGCCAGAAAGGTTGTGAAATGGAAGTGATGGATGCCTGAGCTGGGAGCCAGAAACAGGGCAGAGTATATTCCTTGTGACAAACTGAATAGTAAAAGAGCAGACCACGGGAAAAAATGATGCAAAAAGTGGCTAAATTTGGCCATCTGCTCTCATATCTGAATCCCATCTCTACCCCAACTTCTATCAACATCAATTATGTTTGAGTGGGGCAGCAGCCAATCAGAATGTGGGTTGAGGTTCTATTTTACTATTCCTGGGAGTAATTACCTCTTCATTTAACATTTCTCAATCCCTTCCTGTTTTTCTTTCGAATTTTGTTTCCACTCAGCAAACAACAAAATTTCCCTTTTTATACCCTTTGAGGAAATAAACTCAAATAAAAAGTTGCTCTTCTGAAAGAGATTACATTTGAGAAGAGAAAGAAGATCCAGCCATATACTTTACCAGCGTCCCTTCCAAATGATCAATGCTTCAACAGAGAGTGGAACAAACAGAATTTCCACTAGCATGGAGACAAAGTGTGTATGGGACAGTTTAGGGAGGAAATATCTGTGAAAACCTGACAAAAGCGCATATCTGGGTTGGAACTTAAAATAAAACTGGACTTCATGAATGTGGGACCTAAAAAAGATAAACTATAAACTTCAGTAATACTGTGGAAAAAAAGGACAATTAAAAAAGTATTTAGAAGAACTAAAAAGTTTAATGTGAAATATGCTATAACTGTGAGGTATGATCTAAATACTGTTTTTGGTGAATATTTAAATAAAAAATTTAGACACTTTGCCATTGAGGACTCTCAAAATACTCAAAATATGCAAAATATCCTTCCTCATTCTAAACTCACTTATCCCATTGTTCTTGACAATGTGATGTTTTCTTTAATAAGGGTTTTTAAAAAAATTCAAACATTCACTGCATTTTTCAATCACCTCTTATATTCTAGTCAGTCAAAAAAAATAACTTGATCACATTCTTTTCTGAATTTCTTTGATTATAGCTTACTTTAAGAGATTTTATATGGTT
The DNA here is from genome assembly GCA_004365215.1 of Cuniculus paca. Lineage (NCBI taxonomy): Eukaryota > Metazoa > Chordata > Mammalia > Rodentia > Cuniculidae > Cuniculus > Cuniculus paca. The sequence continues at coordinate 5,292 of RJWT010000743.1, read as the reverse complement.
TCTGAAGAGGCTAACGTAGCAATGTTGACTACTTTCAATTTTTAATCACTTTGATTTTAGCACAGAAAACAGACTTGGGAAGCAGGATCTGACTGAATAATTAGCCCAGATATATGGTTGGTTTTAGAAATCCTTGTCATTGTATCATTAAAATTATCCAGAGCTTATAACCTCTTCAGAAAGACTTCCAAGGAACTTAAATTGATTATTAGATCATGCTAATAATCAATCAATTTATTTGTTTGTATTAAATTCAGTGTTCAACATATGTGTAACAATCATGTAAGTAGATAAGGTGTATATGAGGATACAGACAGGTACCCCCACACATGGACACACACACACGGGCATGTGTGTGGCATAAAAGAAACTGTAGAGCAATAAAACATTTTATAGTAAAAGATTAGACTGAAGATAGTTCAGTGCTGAAAACTATAGGGAAGTACAAGTTGTGTGAATGGCAGAAATGGCAAAAATCAAAACTGGAAAAGTATAGTTGAAATTAGGTGAAATTAAAATTTTTAAATATAAAAATACTACTATCTTAAAGATAATCTAATTTTTTTCATGGTATGTAGCTTGAGATCCAAATATAAAATGGCAATGATTTATCAAAAATTGTAGTTTTGTGAAATTTGTCAAAGTTTGTCCTTTTTGGGGGGGGCACAAGGGATTGAACTAACGACCTTGCGCTTGCCAGGCAGGCGCTTAGGCCACTGAGCTAGATCTCTTGCCCTTAGTTTGCCCTTTTTGACACTATCACGTTTTAAAAAACTTAATATTAAATTATTTAATTTTCCTAAATTTATTATATGAGAAATTATAATTTTAAAATTTATTTTGATCTTAACAGTGGATTAAATGTACTAAATTATATAATTGTTTGGAAAGTTGCAGTAATGAATTTTTGCTAACTGAAATAATTAAATAGCAATTGCTTAATAATGTCAAATTATTTTCTTCTGTGTACAATTATTAATTACACACAAAGCAGAATTGAATAGTTTATTGCTTTTTGGCAACCACAATGATTAAGTAAATTATTTAACAGCACACAATTAATTGTGCTCTTCAACGGTAAGATGATAACTGATTGAAAAGCAACAGATGAATTCAGTTTTCACACTCAATAAGCAATACTAAATGGAATACAAATCCATTTCAAATCAAGAATGGAAGTAAATTGCATATTTTTCATTATACAACAATATATTTTGTTAAATTAACTTCTCTTTTATTTTCAAGTGTGTACTAGACTACAACTTTGTGCCCTTAAAAATGTTTTCTAGGGGGAAAAATACTGAAAGACACTACATAATCCCTACCTGACCAGTTGCTGTATGGTAAAAATCCTTCCCCATTGTATAGGAGTACACGAAAGAATATGTAACACACAACCCTATGTGAATCTCGGAAAGCTTTCTAAGTACTAGCAGTATTAAGCAGCTATCACTGACTAAGTGGGACAGGCTGAGGCAAAATTTCTTTAGAAATTCCCAGTCCTAAGAGATTATTTCCCAGAGGAAATTCTCTTTTTTTCCATGTTGGGAAATATGTCCATTTTTCCTTCTTTGACAATTCCACCTTTACTTACAGAACTCCCTAGAGAATAATAAACATTAGGGTTGGAATAGACCTTCAAAATCATCAAGTTGCATTATTTTACAAATACAAATGGGATCTCCCCTTAGGATTGACAGAGCATTGCAGTGGGGCTATGCACTAAGCCACCCCCATCAGTTGAGGTGCTGCAGCCAGAGCTTCTCACTACAACAACAAGTGTAAATAATCTTTAATATCAGAAGTTGCAAGTCCTGTTTTCATATAGCAATTGAGGGAGGCATTCTAGAGGAGAGGGTAGCAAAAAGAATGGGGAAGATGCAAACTACTAAAACTGGAATAAAAGAAAATGAACAACTCTGTGTTGATGGAGCTCACTTTGATCACACGACAAAACTAATTCTTTCTATAGATAGGTCGATCAATCAATAGATAGATAGATAAATAGGTAGATAGAAAAATAGAAAAATAAATAGAATGATGATAGGTGATATACATACAGACAGATAGATAGATGATAGATAGATAGATGGATAGATGATAGATACTGATAGGTAAACAGATAGATGGGCGAGGAGAGAGTCAGAGAAAGACGACAGAGTTTTAGGCTGAATGCTGTATTCTTTACAAATTTATATGTTATCTGAAAGAGTTTGAGGTTCTGCTGGGGTCTTTGGAAAGTTATTAGGCTTAGATTAAACCTGAGAATAGAAACCCAATAATGTAAATAGAGACTGGAGCTCACCTTCTCTCTCTGCCATACAAGGATACAACAAGAAATCGACCATTTGAAAACTTGAAAGAGTGCCCTCATAAGATATTGATGCTGAATGTCTCAGGTTTCAGAAATGTGAAAATTAGTGTTTTTTAAAAGCCAATTTATGGTATTTCTTATAGCATTTTAAGTTAAGATAAACAACAGACAGAAAGACACATGACATAACGGATGGATTGTTGGATGGATGGATGGATGGATGGATGGATGGATGGATGGATGGGTGCATGAATCAATCACTCTTCTTTACAGTCTTTGAATGGTCTTATGATAAAACACCCTCTTTGTTTATGTATACTTTCATAGTAGCTGCTATTTTCAGGCCAAAAATTTCATGTCATATAACATTAAATGAAATGTAGTTGTTGGATTTGATTTTTTAGTTACTATTTTACTATAAGACTAAAATTTTCTTGGTAAGCAATCTAAATAAAAATGACCTTTCCGGGGCCAGGGATCTAGCTCAGCGGTCTAAGTGCCTACCTGGCAAGCCCAAGGTCGTGAGTTCAATCCCCGGTGCCGCAAAAAAAAAAAAAAAAAAAAAGACTTTCCCTAATTACCCAGTGCATGTCTACCTATGCCTATTCACCACAAGCACAGACCATGTGGTGGTTAGGGTGGACGGTCAAATTGATGGGCATAGGGATCCAGTCCGGAGCTTGGTGGAGCATACTTGGGGGTACATCCGGGTGGGACATGGAAGCACCACTATCTTGGGGTCTATGTCTGGTCCTTGGAAACTTCCTCTTAGGCAGTGTTTCCCTGCTTTACTTTCTGGTCACTATGACTGAGCAGTTTTACTCCACTGGACCCTTTCACCATGATGTTCTGACTTGGACCCTGCTGATATGGACTGAATTCACTGATGTCATGAGCTAAATTAAATATCTCCTTCTTTAAATTGATGACCTTAAGCATTGTTTCCCAGAAATGGCAAAACTCACTAGTGTAGACCATTGACAACACTTTACTGTATTTTTAGAAGTTTAGGGGGCAAGACAGACTGTAAACCAGCTGTAAGAAAAATTATAAAGAAGTTGTCATCAATAAGTAAAATGCTGTTATTTGATTTTTTAATCTGAAAAACACTTTGGTTTGGCTTTAATTCTACATGAGGCCATACAGATCTGGTGGTCCCTTCTTTCTTTTTTTAACAGTTGCATCATATTCTGTTGAATATCAATAACATTATTTAACTTATTTTTACCTGATGAATGCTTAAGTATTGTCAATCTTTTATAGTACAAAGTTCTTCAATTTTATGACGAATTCAAAATACCAGATTAAAGGCCCGCAGTACACAGATTAGTTCAGTGAATATAGGCCAAACTTGTGTCATAATAAACGTGAGACTAAGCAACAGCATCAGTATTATCTTTTTTTTTTTTACTTTTAAAGAGAATAGAACAAAACAAAATGAAACACAACAAAAAAAAACAAAAGAAAACAGAATAGAGTCAAACATAGTATAGCATTTCAAAACAGAACACTATAAGCTATACAGGTTTTCAAGACATAATAACAGGAGATTAACAATGGTTACCCTAATGTCCCTTGCTTTCTTCAAAATGGTTGTTCATACATTTACAGACAATAAACTCAAACAAAACAAAGTAGTATAAAACCAGGTAAAAGAGAATAGCATTACAGGTCTTCAAGTCAGATAACAAGAAACCACCAATGGCTACCATAGTGTTTCATTTTTCAAAAGAGCTGTTCCTATCTTCTCGCATATTGCTTTCAAATAGTAGGAAAAGGACTTAAACCAATCAAATCAAAGAATAAAAGCACCATTGCAGTTCAGAACCATTTCTCCATATTTATCAGGAATTCTGTATCTTATTGAGTCTTTCAGTTTCTTACACTAGGGAGACAATGTGGTGTTTACACATGTGTGTTTGGTTTATTTCACTTATAAGTATGGTCTCAAGTCGCATCCATTTACCTATAAAAGCCTCCGTGTGATTATTTTTTATGGCTGAATAGTACTCCATTGTATAAAAGTACCACATCTTCTTGATGCATTCCTCAATTGATGGGCATTTGGGTTGTTTCCAATATTTGGCTATTACAAATTGTGCTGCTATAAACATGGGTGCAAATATGTCACTGTGGTAAGATGATTTCACTTCTTCTGGAAATATGCCCAGAAGTGGAATAGCTGGGTCAAATGGGACTTCCAGTCCTAGCTTTTTGAGAAACCTCCAGACTGACCTCCACAGTGGTTGCACCAGTCTGCACTCCCACCAACAGTGAGGAAGGGTTCCTTTTTCCCCACAGCCTCTCCAGCATTTATCGTTGGTGGTTTTCTTGATCCTGGCCATTCCTTCTGGAGTGAGATGAAATCTCAGGATTGTTTTCATTTGCGTATCTCTAATAATCAATGATACTAAACATTTTTTCATCTATTTCTTTGCCATTCATATTTCTTCAGCTGAAAGTGTGTTTTCATCTCAGATGCCCATTTCTGGATTGGGTCTTTGAATTTCGAGGGCCTCATATTTTTTAATTCTTTATATATTCTAGATAGAAGACCTTTGTCTGAAGGGCAGTTGACTAAACTTTTTTCCCAATTTGTGGGCTTTCTTTTCACTCTGTTGGAGATTTCTTTTGACATGCAAAAACTTTTTAACAAGACAAGATCCCAGTTTTTGATTCTGTGAAGTGTTTCCCGTGCAGTTTGACTTTTGTTCATGAATTCTCCCCCTACCCCTATATTTTCAAGATTTCTACCTACTTTGTTTTCCAGCAGATTTAGTGTTCTGTTTTAATGATTAGATCCATTTTGACTTTGTTTTCTGTTTTAATGTTTGATACATATTGACTTTAGTTTAGTGTATGGTGATAGGCTTGGGTCTAATTTTAGTTTGTGGCATATGGAAAGCCAGTTTTTCCAACACCATTTATTAAAGAGGCTATCTTTCTTCCAGTGAACATGTTTGGCCCCTTTGTCAAAG